>JAAAKQ030366357.1:39524-74919 GCA_010016005.3 Zanna intricata
AAAGAATTTTGAGTACCTCCTTTTTTCAGCTTACATGATCTTAATCAAATATGGTACCTTGTATGAATACAAGTTGCCATACAACTAGCTGCCAACAAAAGATAGTATCAACCATGTTAGCCTTACGCACTCATTCTGAACAACATTTTGTTGATTAAAAACTGTTTTGATTTTCAAAAGTAAAATAAATGGCAATAAAATATTGAATTTTGACCTTATTTCTTACAAAGACATGAGAATGTCTCTTGTTAGAAGAATAGGTCAAATCAGATCAAGAGAAATCTACCAATAAAAATATTTATGTAACATTATTTTGAACATGTATGTACATTTAGCTATAGAACTCCAAACTGAAAGGAAGGAAAGCTCATTCATATAATTACCATCTTTATACCACTTAAAAAAATGATTGTTGCATTTTTTTATGATTTTTCCCGATCTACCCATCCTATTCAATACTTTCAAAACATGTTTTGTATTTTTTCAAATCATAAGGCCATTTTTTACTGGTACATTTAACCAGTGCTTACAGAACTAATATTTAAATAAAAATAGTTTAAAGTTATCTGTTAACTGGTGGTAAAAATTTTTTGCTTTGTTTGTGATCAGCTGTTTAAAATTCAACAGAACCTAGCAAAACAGTTAAAAGAATTATATTTATAACTGGTTCATGATTTCTAAGTTATTGGAATACTTCAGCTGGTTTAACTCAACTATGGAACTATATTCAGACTGGCTAGCTTGAGATCACAGTAGACCAATTGCAGAATTATAGTTGAGATTTCAGTTTACTGTGAAGCAGTGCAATCTCCAAATTAAAATAAAATAAATACAGAACATACTCTAAAATTGCTATTTACCAGAAATTCCAAATTGTGATATTTTTAATAATAATCAGAACTGTATCTCTTCATCTTGATTTCAAATTTAATGCTTTCAGATTGTCAAATCATTAAATTCAGAAAAAGGTAGCATGCCATCAATTTATTTGAGTGAAAAACTGTTGAACCACTACGTTACTGAATTCTGGTGAGATGATATTGTAAGAAATATTATACTCCACTTATCTGGAAATTTCCTACTTCCATCTCCTGTTTATCATAGGTTTCGTATTGGTGTACACATTTTGAGCGAATTCTTTATGTGGTATAACATTATATTTTTCTATGACCTATTTATTATTTACAATGAAGCATAATCTTCAGCTAATTTTATATTTGCTGAGGATCAGTCTGATTTACAATTTTTATTTTCTTGCAGAAAGTTTAGGGAGCTCAGAAGAACATAGATACCATTTTCTAACTGAATAAATTTAATTCCTTCATAGATAACAAAATTCTGATGTTTTCTTTCTTTTCATTGATTAATATGACAAAATATAATAACACTTTACAAATATTAAAAATTATTACATACACTTCAAAATTATATGGAAATCGTTCTTCCAAAAGGTATATTAAGAAATAATTCTTCAGTTTATCTTAAGTAGAGTTACTTATATCACATTAGATACTTGAAACCAAATTATCAAAGATTTTTAATGTTTTGTTTTAGGCAGGCTTGTCATGTGGAAATCAGAAACCTATATCAGATGACTGTTGCTACAATTAGGAAAATTGTAAATTTCTTAAAATTGTGTTTTTAATATCAGTTATACAAAAAATAATCATATAAAAACTACATCTTAAAAACTCTCAAACATTATGAAATATATAAACACCCAACAAAAAAATACTAAATGAACAGGCATAGTTCATATCTAACACACTTTTCAATTACTTTCTAAATATGTGTCTGCTTTACTAAAAAAAAAAAAAAACTGTAGCAGAGGACAGGGTGATAATAACAGCATTAGTCATTGAAGTTAGTCACAAGATCAGCTGAAAATTTTTATAACAGTTTTAAAAAGTATGTATTTATTAAATTTGTTTGGTTATGTTTAAAAAGTGAATAGTTTTGAATAATTTTATTATAAACCGTCATGAATAAAAACATAGTAAACTTAATATTTTTTATCCAAATTTTTCATATAGTCAATATTTAAAATTGAAGTAACCAGAGAACCATTAAACAATGCTCAATTATAATGATAAAAAAAAATTTATTTATTGTGAGAGCAAAATGATGAAAATGTACTTCTATCTTTTAGAAATGTAAGCAGTTTCTTTCACTCTAAAATGGCTTCCTATTTCTGAACATGGCAGATGTTTGGCTCATTAGTAGATGAGCCATGTTTGTGTGAAATTACGATGATTCTCATTAATCAAAACCAAGTGAGATCCACAGTATAGTTCTGATTGTCAGCTTGTTCTGTTTACTATTCTGTACAAGGGTACTACTGTATTTGGTATCATGACCAAAATATAAATTAAATATTAAAAAAATTTATATAAAATAAGGGCCATAAAAGTGCAGCTTGCCTGACTATTCTCTCAGTTGTTCATTTTTCTAACATAGTTTACTGCATCGTAATTTGAATCGCACAGTTGTAAAATCAGTTGCATCCAGTAATATCTTTGATTAAGTTCTGACTTAAAACTAAATTATTTAAATAAGTGGCACATTTTTTGTTGTAACACTTTCCATCCTAATAATAAATGTTTTCCCTTCCAAAATCAAATTAAAAGAAAAATCTAGATAGTTATGATAAAGGGATGAAAGTCAGATCAGTTGAGAGGTATACCATATTGATTTAATTATTTCTGTTCATCAAAAGTTGTATGCCATGAACAACAGATTAACGATAATTTTGTTATAAAACAATTATTGATCTCTTGAGGAATTAGTGTACTTAACTAAGTTCTCATTAACTTAATATATAAGTAACTTCTCATTAATCTTCTAGTTGTCTGAAAACATATATACAGGTTATTTCTTTTTTTATTGAAATGAATTATTTCATAGAGAGCTATTTTACTCCTACCTATGAAGTGTATTCTCTTAGTTTTAATAACAGTTGGGATAGAATAATTTTAACTGACAATATTTAATTTGAATTTCTGAAATTTTATAAATTTAAATGGTACTAATTAGTCAAGTAGTGAATTTGTTATGTGTTTGTTCAGTTTCTGATGAGAAATATGATAGTTCTTTCACTTTATAATTAACTTCATCAACTTAAAAATTAGTTGTTTTATTTATATTTAGCCCTATTATTTAACCAGTAAAAATATTCTGATTTTTTTTTTTTTTTTTTTTTTTTTGTGACTAAGATTATTAGTTATAGTTAGTCAACAGTTATTTGACTGACTATTGACTTAATTATAGTTATTAGACATTAGTCAACAGATTATTAGTAATCAGTAGTTAACTGTAACTCCAGAAGAATCTGAAATTCTTCTGGAAGTTTTGTTTGTAATCATAATAAATCCATGTAGCTCAGCCTTAGTAAGATTTGACAACCTTAACTTTCCTCTTCTTATCCGTTCACCTCCTTCTTCGTTTCGAAAGCCTCCATTTTTACCTGCTTTGATAGCTGTCTTGGAATTGATAATAAATTCTCTTCAGCTCTTAAGGCTCTCTTCAGCCTTTGTTTAATAAACGTTTCTCTTTTTTCCTTACCTTCATACTTTATGGTAAAATTTTTAAAACAATACAGGTATGCTGTTGATAAGGTTCAAGCGTACTGTCAGTTTTCGGTATTATCAATTAACGTGGTACATTCCCAATTTATTACATATTGTTTGCAGAAAATCATCTGTTTTGAGTAAATTTATTCAAACAAAGAACCTAACCTATCCAATTGGGTCAATTCTTGAAAAGCCTGCTAAGGTTTCACTGCATCAGAAGAGTCCTTCAGTTGACATTAGACCATTGCAAACACAGACCCTTATCAGAGCCTAATTGGATGTCTGATGATGTTATATGGTCTTATCCATATATTTTAAATGAAAGAAAAATGAATTGGTGTATCCAATTAATCCTGTAATTTCTTTAGCTTTTAGACAATTATTCGATTAATTCAATGAATATACATATCTAATAAAAAAAAATATATGCAGAAGACCCTTGGGGTTCAGATCTCTTCTTAGTACATTAATTTTACTAAATTATAAAATAAACATAAAATATCAATTATATATGAAGAGGAAGTTTAATACTTATACACACAATTGAGCATAATAGGTGTACTCTAAGCTGGAAGAAAAGATAACTTAAACACAAATTTATTTTCTTTTAAAAGGTGACAATAAATGAAAAGTATTAAATTGAGACAATTATAATCATTTCAGTTGCACTCATAAGTGAAAATGATGGAACACATACACCCATGAGAATATTTTAATTCTGAAAACTTTGGTCTCAGTTAATCTTAACTAATGAAAGTAAACAATGTATGATAATTAACTTTTACTGGTATATTATATGCTTAGAAAAATAAGTTGGTTTTTTTTTAAATATTTGATAAGATTTTCAGCTAGTTAATACAGCTAACTTTTAAAGTAGGTAAATTTGTATTACCTTATTTAATAAAATTTCTGTTCCATATGTTATTTTACTAGATACAAAAAAAATATATTATCCTAGAATTGTATTTTTATTGAAATGTTCACCCTTAGTCATTTTAAATTTAATATCAGGGAGTACTTAAAAAAACAAATGGAATGGTTAGTTTGTTTGTAGTTTCTTGGCTATGATATTTTGTTTTACAGAATCATATTTACATAGTACATGAATGCTAAATAGCTATATGACAAGTATAAGAAAGAAAATTATTAATTGTTCATAGCTAACTAAAAGAATTACACTAAGTGTTATTCTAAATTATTTACATGAAAATACTATTAAGAAATTCCAAAAATAATATGCACTAATTCTTTAGATAATCTTGAAACTCGTTCTATATTATCAGTTTTTAAGTCTCAACTGTCAGATATCACTCTGCTCTTCTTCATATAAAATAATGTCTAGATATATAGCTGATTGGAAAATTTACACTGGTGTGAATCATGTACATTGTCAATATTTCAGAAAATACAATCATAAATAACAGCATGAAGATGTATCATATAGACCTCTGTTGCGATATCTGATCTGCATGATTTCTATCTGAACTCTAGTCAGTATTTATGCTGACCTCCTCAGCGGAGTGGTAGGTCTCAGCCTTTAATCTGGAAGGTTCCAGGTTTCAATCCCAGTCAGGCATTGCATTTTTTATACGTTACAAAATTTTCACTTTATATTCTCACACAAAGATCAAGCTTATTTGGTGAATCAGTCTTCAATAAAAAAAATATATATTTCAGAACAAAGTACTACAAAGCTCCATAACTTACTGCTGAATCAGGCATTGAGTAATGATGATGAAAAACACACATATGAGTTTTGTATGAACATGATGAACAAAGTAGAAAATTCAGGTGATTTTCGTAGTAAGATTGTGCTTAGTGTTTTGAGGTAGTTTCCACTTTTGTGACACAGTTATTCAGCTCAATGTGAGAGTATGCAACCATAGATTCCAGAGTATGAAGAATATACATTAGAGATGCCAGAAGTAAGTGTTTCTTGTATCCTAAGCTGTGTATGAGTGGTTCTTTAATGAGGACTGAACAGCTCTTTTGTAAGATCTGCCTCGAACTACACAACTAGATATACTCAAAACTACCTAACAGCACAGCTACTGCAAGATATATGTAAAAAAATTACTTATTCCAATGAGATGGTGGACTACCATACTATTTTTGTGAGTTCAATGCATAACTAACTAATACAGTTGAATTGGTTGTGGTGCAACAATAATCAAATGACTTCCTAATTCTATTAGATTTTTCTCTATAGATTATGTAAAAGACGAGGTTATATCCTGTAATTCCTTATGAGTTGCATCAATGGATCAGAGGTGTTCTGGTACAAGTGTATGTGGGCTTACTATGCACATCTAGAATGAAACTTCTCACTGGACGTGATATCCTCATACAGTCAAAACATGTAGTTTTTTCACATGTGTTGCATCACATAATGCGCACACCCTTGTCTGCTGATTACGCTGAATCACAATAAAAAATTCTAGCGTACAATAATGGTTTTCCAATAACATTTACAGAAAAAAGTCATATAAAATACAGAACACTATTAAAAATATAACTAATAAAAGAGAAAATATTACTAATAAAGAGAATAATGTTGCTAACATACATTAATGAATTCCTATAAAATTCCTAACACTTTTAAAGTAGGTACAGGTACTTTCAAACCAAAAAAAAATAATACACAGATCATTGACTGGTAACTGACATACACAACTATCCTTGCGTACACAGCATAAATTTTAGTAACCGTACAAAATACTGTTTACACATTCATCCACAGATGCCAAGAAAACATACAAGCACTACACATAGCAACAGAATCAATCTTTGCAAATTACCTCACAAAAACCAATTGCACACCCATACATCTAATAGAAATAGTAACTTCACCATATAAATTTCATACGTAGCATGTAAAACCCAAGATCTCAATGTGCTTGAACACTATAGAATTCACAAAAACACTGAATTTCCAAAAAATGATATTAAATAAACTTAATGCTGTTATTAAATAAACTTAACTAATCACCGGTAGTGGGAAAGTGGAACTATTTCTTTCCTGACAACCATTAAACAGGAACTATTTTCAGCATCATCTGCACACTACTGGTGGATTGTATAATTAACCTTCTAAAAGATTTACTGGAACATATAACTGCTATAGAATTAATGTACGTTAATTGTTACTAATATTTAGTTACTGATGTAGGAAACAGTGATATAATATTTAATAATGGTAGTTTAGATTTTTTAAGTTTTTGGTTAGTTATGACACAGGAAACAGGTATGTATAGAAATAAATATAATACATCACTATGTTATTTTAATTACAATTATTCCAAAAATTAAAATCTATGAACATCATGTGCTGTTGTGCTAGCATTCTGTAATAAATTGATGTTAAAAAAAGCATCCAGCCGTAAAAATCATTCCAGATCTTTCTTACTCGAGTTCAAGAAAAATTTTATAGGTGTAAATAACAAAAAAGAAAGTGACATGAAAATATGTATAATACATTTTTTTTATTATAATACATGTCTGGTAGTATGTACATTATAGTATTGGTTTGTATTTTAAATAAATGTTATTAAAATTAAATATTTAATTTTGTTTAAATAACAAATTATTCATCAGCATACCAAGTAGATGGATTTTTTATTACTGATAGTTGTTTTCTACTACCTTGGGCTGCTCAATTCAAAGCTTTATTAGTTTTTTGGATTGACTTTTTAATCTGTATAGTATTAATAATAATATAACCTTTATTTGGTTGCCTTTAATTAATAAAATATTATAAAAATAATTAGCGAAACAAACTAATTCTTTTATGAACAAAAACAAAAATTATAAATCAATATTATTCAATCCATTTCAACAGTAGAAAATTAATCGCACTTCTGAAAAACTGAGACCCTCTGCAAAGGTCTCTCACAAAATTTTCCATCTAAACTTTTCTCTTGCAACATTCTGCAAATTTTGCAGAATAATACCACATGAACATTATTTCTATTTTTAGACAGTAAAAAATTGATTTCATTCCTGTATTTACCATTTGGTGATAACTATGTTCATTTACACCAGCTCTTTTTTACAAAAGGTCATCAAAATTTTAAGTTCAATTTTTTGATAAAATTTTATCATCTTCCATACTCCTCCTCCCTCCTCCTATTCATTCCTTTAACTATAACCAAAAATTCCAACTTAATGCTTCTCTTTTTTTTTTTTAAATTAAGTTGGATGTTAAAATATTCCATTACTACCAATTCTTCCTTATCTGATTTCTTCTTTTTTTTTTTTAACTTTTTTAGTAATAAATCATAAAAATTAAAAATCTCTTCAGTGAAAGAGCTTATTGTGGCATGCACCTGGAGAACGTAACGTCTTTTGTTTATATCTTATAATAAGGGTAACCTTTCTATCTGAAGTTGGTTTAAATTGCATATAAACCTTTTTTTACTTATTATGAACCATGAATCCATTTCTATTTAACCCAGAGTTTACACCAAAATAAAGAATATAATTATTTTCCTTTCAATTTTTGCTTGCCCTTTTCCTTTTCACTTTTGCTAACCCTAGTATTTCAATGCTACTTTCATTGTTCCAGATCTACAATCCTCAGATAGTGATTAGATATAATTTCCCCAGGTATAGTTCCCAGATTTTCAAGTAATAAAGATCCCACATTTAATGTGACAAATGTCATTTTATTTTTTTACAACTGTGTACATTCCTAGGCATTTTGTTTTATCTCTGTTTAGGAGTAGTGGTCATTTTGTCCTTTGTTAAACATAAGTTTTGTTGAGTTATAGGTATGTTTTTATCTTTTACCTTTTCACATTTATTTTCTTCAATCCTGTAATCCATGTTCCTTTTACATTTAGACCATCCATAGGTTCAGTTTACAGTAATTCCTGCTCTTCCTTACCATTGTTTTAATCAGGTATTGGGACTATCACTTTCTCTATAGAAAATCATCTCAACTGAATTTTTCCTCTTTTTTCCCTGTTTGCTGCTCTTATTTGTTTGGAATAGTGTATTGTTCTACCTGATTGCTCCTTGAGGTAATTCACTTAATTCACACTTCTTTTTTTCTTCCAGTATTATTAATTTGTCATTATAAATAAAATTTATCCTTTATAAATACAATTTTTCCTTCTCATCTTGAATTTTCAATTTTCCCTTTATTTGTAGGCTTTTTGGTGGGCGATCATCGGTAACAATATTAGAGTTACATAGTAATTTTTTATTTCTTAGATTAACCATTTTCCTTCTCTTAGTACTAATACCTACAATAACAACTTAACTTTACTTTTCACTAGTGGACCAGTTTTCCTGACAAAATCAAATTCGTTCTGTTCAGTATTTATTCTTATTTATTATGACTCAAATGAATTTTAAATATCAGCATTATTTTCTTTTCTCTCCTCAATCTACACATGATTGGGTTTTTCTTTCTAATCTCTCATTCTAAAGTCAGTTTTTTTTCATATCTTTAATATAATTATTTAATAAAACTTAATGAATTCTTGAAAGTTTATCATAAGCTGTTTAGAGAACTTAATCCACCTCTCATAAGATTAGCTTTCAAATCCTTTTTTAATTTCTTCTTTAAATTTATTTAAAGAGTCTAAATTCACTCTCAGTTTTTCAAACAAGATTGTTAAATTGAAATTTTTGATTGAAAACTGTACTAAAGGGCTAAGTTTATTTAATTGTATTAAAAGATTTGGTTAATAGCTTTTTAAATTTTGATCAAGTGACTTTCTATGATGAAACAACAACACCATGAATTCAAAAAATTCTATACCCTGAAAATCAGTTTGCAGCCAAAATAGAAGATAATTTTCACAACCAAAAATACTGTTGTAATGAGGATTTTTTGAAATGATAGAAATAATGTTATTTAAAAAAATAAATAAATACATTTTGTTAATTTACAGAGCACTCATATTTTTAATGCATTTTCAGCATACCTTGAGTGTAGCTCTAATGAAGAGCTTTCCAGTGACTTGTCAAACACCTTCCTATATTAACCAGAAGCTGAAATATATTCAAATAAAATAAATATATTCAAGACTTTTGCCTGACCTGTATATTAATTTATATTACATGAAATATTATCTTTTATCATTTTTAATGTTTTGTTATTTTAAGCTCATTCAATGTGTTCATTTTTTTTTTCTATATACTATAATGATTATATTAAATTTGAATTTTTGCTCACCACCTGTGTATTGATATATTTATTTACTGTAAACAGTTTACATCTCAATATGCATGTTTTGAACATTTGATAATTCTCCTATCCTTATCGTAATACTTTATTTAAAGACAATTTACTGATATTTTCTCTAACTGTTTGTGGAATGTCATAATCTTAATAGTAATATTGCCGGTAATCTTTATAGTGATCTCCCCATAACTTTCACACAAGAAAACAATGAGTATTTGTTTTGGGTACAAGCAGCCACTGTTAAGATTGTGATTTTCTTATAAATTTATTTTCAGAGTAATTATTTACTTTGTTTTTATTTTAATACTTTTTATACAGAATCTGTTTTGTTGATTGTAAATTTGACTCAAAAGCTTGTATTTCATGACATTTTTGTAATTTTCTTTTAAAATACCATAGTATATATAAATGTGTACTACGAAAAATGTTACCTAATGAAAAATACTGAAGAAAAATCAAATAATTTTCTTTTAACTGAGGTAATAATAATAAAAGAAAAATTTATACGTCCCAAACATTTTCCTTTACAGTGGTTACTGTGCCGATTCAGTAAGTCTGTTTCATTTCTTTTTGTATCATACAAACCTTTTAATCTTGTAATATTTACTTCATGTTATATCCATAACTGCTTGCTTCCATGTCCTAATCAAGGATTTCCTTTACAGTTTTCAGATTGTATTCTTCCTTTAGTTACAAAATTAATCCTGAATTTCCTATTTTCTGACAGGAAGTATTACTTTGCTAACATCAAAATTTCAATGGAAATTTTTTCTTACACAAACAATTTTTACTAAGCATATTAGTTTGCATAAATGACAGCCATCAACTGGTTCAGTTTATCATAAAAATTCACAGTTTTGTATAATTTATTGTTTTTTATATGTTCATAAGAACATACTGTGTGACTAATATATTACATTTACTTTAAAAAACAATTAGTCAAATAATCTGATTTTACTTGTATTATAATAATAATAATTGCTAAGAAGTAAAAAAAAAATCAGTTTGTAGAGTATGTAATAAGAAAAAGTAAGCAACGACATACCTTACATTCTAAAATCATAACCTACTAAATAAAATTTATTTTTATAATAGTTTGATTTTTTTCATTAAATAAAAGTATGTGGTGATTTCATTTTTATTATACCGTATATGTATATGTATTTATACTTACATATTATTTTATAATAAATTATATGGCTAGTAATAATGCTTTCATTATACGGTACAGTACAGGTAATGCGTATGATAAAATGGCAATGGTACACTGCTGTTTGATAAAACTCGGTAAACGTAACAGTTGTAGTTGACAGAAGCTTCTTGCATTGAAAACTTTTGATAAAGTGAATAGAATAAAAGTGATGTCGCTTGATTATAAATGTGCTTTAATATATTGCATTATGATTATAATTATGATTATTGTTATAAGAAAAGATGTGATTTTAATTTAATTTGGAAATTAAAGAGTACATATACATATATTATCAGATCATATCATAATATTATATGAATAGTACTGATTAATAAAATGAATATAAATAACAAATTATAATAATTTCACACTGTAAGTTATAGTGATTGTTTAGGTTACTGATGTTTAGATTGTTTAGGCAAAGATTTCTCTGATAATTACTGGCCTATGATACAATCATCAGAGGTATGTGAAATAAAGACCACAGATCACTGTGTCAATTTAATAAAAATTGAGTTTAATAAATTGGTGGTTAAATTGTGTAATGTTTGGGTGAAGCCCTTATAACTAATTGTTTTATTATTGTAAATAAATATAAAAGTAACTTTTCTGTCAAATCTTAAATATGTGTATTATTTCTCTAAATGTTTATTTTATCACTAAATGAACAAAAACTGAAATTGGAGAATGTCGTTAACTTTTATTACTACTGTTATTTTAAGAATGTTTTGTTTTTATTATTGTTCTTATTATAAAATTATTTAATTCAATTATGGTTGTATGGTGTGTGTGTGTATTTCTGCAAAACATAGTACTTTAAGTACATATTTATTTTTTTATCACATAATTGCTGTTGCTTTAAAATATGAATGAAGGTAGTGATCATTATCATTATTTACTATTGTTATTTTATTTCTATTATTATTATTATCTTGTTGACATAATCTCTGCTGGCTCATATTTAAACTTTGTGAAAACAAGGACAGTTAGGTATATGAATATGTACTGTAATAAGTATTCTTTTCTCAATGGTGTGTTTTATTATTTTATTCTATAAAAAAATTCATATAAAAAAACAAACATTGGTTATGCTGAAAATAATTAATTACCTTATATTTGTAGATAATTAGATTGGTAATGTTATTGTTATTTAGTTGGTTTCATTTTTAAATTGTTATTATTATTATTATTATTATATATTTATTATTACTATTACTATTATTATTATATTATTATTATTATTATTACTATTATTATTATTTCTACTAATGCTAACAATATTACGACTGTATCCTACTGTTTTTATTACTATATTGGTTTAATTTACTTTCTATTCCCTATGTCTGTAACAGTATTCTAACCTACAGTTATACCATTTTGACCTCTCAAACCATATTATTGTTTGCTGATGATACTGTGATATTATTAAATATGCAGCTAGCCATGCACCAATTTAGTGACTTAAATTTATGTGAAATTCAACAGATGACAAAACTGATTTAAAGTAATCTATACTACTTTTTGTATCATGTTCTTTTTGGTTTAAATCTAATAATTCCTTAATGTGATTCAATTAGTACTGCATTATCTAAAATAACTAATATATAGACAATTTAGAAAACAAAACATTTTAGTTAATATGGAGATTCAGATTATGAAATAAATAGCAGTTGGAAAAAAAAAGATTTCACACAGATTTTTATTTAAAATATATTATTATTGCTGTTGTTATTTGTTTATAAATATTTCCTACTATTCATAAAAAGGAAATAGTGCTTTAGTATCTTTGTCAACTCTTTCATTTGTTTGCCCAGTAACTTTTTCACTGATGGATCAATTTGATAACTTCATCAAATGATTTATATTTTTTTTTTTAAAGAATTGTGGATATTACAATGTTAAAACATATTTTTAGTATTAGTTTCTTCATTTGTGCAGCTCAGATAATCTGAAATCAGTTATCATATTCCCTTCTTCCTCATATTCGGCAGTAATATTTTATTTATTCTTTCTAGTAATGTTTTATAAATAATTTTGAACAGCATTTTTATTAAAATTTTATTTTAACTGTGATATTTGGTTTAATTTTTTTTTAATGTTCATTTTAATGGCTGATGGTGCTATTAGGTACTAATAATTGCTAACACCAATCAATGAATCTAAAATTGCTCTTACTTGTATCATTGTTAACATATGAACTACAAGAACTAGTTAATTAAATTTTACTTTAGTAATTAGTATCTTAACCTAACCTTTTGACTTTTCAACTTCTAGCATACGTTTCCTTAGATGTTTAGCACATTCTATCAATACATAAAAAGACCCCATTATTATCTTATCCATGACCATAAAATTATGTTATTATTTCTAATTTCTGAAAAAGAATTTGCATTTGATGGTCCATTATATATATATAAATAAATTAAATAAATACAAATAAATAAATACTCAACACCAGTCATTGGAATTATCTTCTTACCAGAGACAATTACTTCATTTATTGGCATATTCTTTAGAAAGGAATAACACTGAATCAGTAAATTATTACGAATTGCTTTTCTTTTTATACAGTAGCTGGTTACAATGGATTAATTTTCTAAACCTTCATAAAACTTATGGTTGCTTATCCCTTCTGTTTGAACATACCTGTAAACTGGAATGTATGGATTGCAATATTAGTAATAATTTGGCCAAATAACTCAGTGAATTATTGAACTATTGATTTAATGTGCTAGAAATGTCATGGTTTTTTCATTCAACCCTTACATTCTTTTTGTTCCTCATTTCTCATTCTTTTTATTGATTTCATGTGTAGGATTATTTTTTACCACTGTTAGTTTTTTTTTGTTTTTGTTATTGTAATTGCCTTATTTGATTCTTTTTGATGAAATACTTATAAAACTGTTAGAAAACCTGATGTAGCCGAGGCTTTATCAGTTGATAGTTATTAACATATTTGGTTTGTAATATCTTGGAAAAACAAGCTACAACTAGATTCATACCAGTCACTACGCACCTACTACTTTACCCCTTAAAAGTAAGTCTCACTGCTGTGGGACTTACTTATTGTACTGTATTGTTACTTATTGTATTGTACTGTATTGAAACAGTTTGTTACACTAAGGTCAGTTCCCTAAATCTGTTAATGACAACCACAGTGTTTGAATTTCTTGAACCAATGCTTAAAGTAAAACAGAATTAGCTAAAAGATTGCAGAATACGTATTCACAAAAAAAAATTATAATAATAAAGGATCTATGAAAATTATTTCATAAAGCAGGATTTTCCTTTTTATCAGTATATCTAAAACAGGGCTTTTCTCACTCAATATATTAAATTGGCTGTAGTTAGGAACAATATTTATTCCATTAGCTGAATTTCAATGTCTGGAAAAGAAAGTAGTCAGAAATATTATTATAGTTATCATTTGTTTTACAGCAATGCAAAACATGATAACACTTCAAAATATTAAAAATTGCATGACTCACTTTCAAAGTATTGCAACTTTTTCTTCTATAGGACATTCAATTAATTACCAGTTCATTCTTTGTGGAGCTATTGGTTACATTTGTTAATAGCACTCAATTAAACAATGTTAGGAAACCCCCTTAATTATGTAATTATCTATTTGACCAATATTGTGTTCATCTAATGGTTATTTTTGTTGAGTTATACATTTTTAAATTTCTATTAAGTTGTTGAAATATTGGATTTTATATGTCATGTGTGAAGTGTGTTGTTGTGATTGTCATTGTTTAAGTGCCTTGGTTTATTATTAAGTAATTGACAAATTTGATTCAGTTGTTGTGTGTAGTGCCTGTATAATGTTTCATGAACCTGCAGGTGATGAATGTTTGTCTGGTCTATCTGATGTAGTAGTTTATACAATAATTGGAATTAAATCTATATACTCCTGGGTTGCTGTGAATGTTAGTCCACATTTTCTTAACATTCGTAAGATCTTGTGTACTTTAATTTTTTTTTTGAAAATGACGGTAATCTTTCTTCCTGAAAATGTATAATTTTTTATGACTAGCAGTTGATATATATTAGTTACATTTTTTTCTATCAGTAAGAGTTTTTTTTTATTTCTTCTCTGTTTTATGTAATATGTTATCTATAACTGTGAATGGATAGCCATTAACCTATGGTAAATGTTTTATTATACTGAGTTATTCAGTGTAGTTTTTGAGTGACGAAGGGGTTTATGTTAGATGAGACTGCATTAGGAAACTATATGTTTATGTGTATGAAAGTACTTAGGTGCATTGTAGGTAAGTGTGTCAGTTGTAAAGGTTTCATGTAAATTTTAAAGGTATATTTGTTATCAATTTTGGATATAGTGAGATTAAGATAACATTAAGAAACAATAAATAATCTTTATTCCAACCTCAAATGATTTACATTGCAGTGTATAATTGGGCACATTTTTCTGAGTTTATCAAATTTTCTAGCACTATGTTAATAATAAGTCAATTTAAGTTGTAAGTTCTGTTATTTGTATTTAATTTCTACTTTAGCAATCTCCATATTAAAAATAAAGTAAACTCTTGATCTATAAAAAAAAAAAGTCTAGTGCAACATCAATTAATAAACGATATTATAATTTCTGGAAAGTAATTTTAGGTACATTTGTTAATAAAAATTGCTTTAAAAAATATTACCCTCTAGTTAAATCTGTATTAAATGGATTTAACTACATTGTAAATAACAATTGAAAATTAATATGACCTAAACACAAGGTCAAATGTTGCATTACAATTTTCAAGCTTAAATTTGTATTATGGGTATTGTAAGGAATAAAATAAAAGAATACAGATGATATTGGTACAAATAAAAATTAATTTGAAATTTAAACTTTTTGCAAACAATACACTGAATCAAATCATATAATAAAATTATTTTTAAAGAATTATAAAACATTTTTACTTACCATTGCAACCATCCTTAGTGACTGGTGCTAGCTGTACATTAGTATCAGCTGATGTTACTGCTGGTGATATTTTTTAATTAGGAAGGCATGTATTTAGAATCAGGTCTAAAAGTGTGTGATTTGAATTGCTGTCTCTTTTAGTATACTGTTGTGTATTTTTGTATGTTTATACGTTTCAAATGTGTTAAGATGTGGCCCTGTTTGGTGTATGAGTAGAATATCAAATTATTTTTCAGTATTTTACAGTTAGATTATTAAACATTATTATTACTTTAATTTTTCAACAGGGATATAACATCTATTCAGTGTATTTCATACCATACTAGTATTGTTGCCTTGGACTCCTTTTCATTATTTATGACAGCTGAGGCATGATTTCTTTAATTTATTAAAGAAGTTTTTTCTTGAAAATATTTTTTTATAATAAGTATTACAATTACTGAAAGCATCTTTTAGTTGCCCATTCTGAAATTTTATTCATAAATTACTTGTTATTAAATTTACCTTTTTGCGGGTTTGCTTGCCTAAGATTTACTAAGATGTAAACAATGAGGCACTTTTACAATTAAAACTTCATTATACATTAACTTTAATAGTTTTACCTGCAGAGATTTAATTTCTGGCATTTTTTTCAAAGGAGACTATTAGTACTAGTAAGTATTACAGTTAAGATAATATTAATCTAATATATTTTTGTTATTACAGTACATTATATTATAAATTACTCATCATCTAAAAGTGTAAAAAAAGGCCCATGAAAGATCTAAGAAAACTGGTCTTTACTATTATTTTGCCAAATTCTCAAATATTTGGCAAGAGGTAAAACATCTAATTATCAATAATAAATAATATATGTTTTTAAGGTCAAGCAAGATTTATCAATGAATCCTGCTGATTTCTGGCCAGTAAAGACCACTGTAACTTATTTTGTTTGGCTGTCCTAATTGTTTGCAATGATTTAATTTCTGATCCTGTAAAGTTATACAAACATTTTTATTCTGTCAGAAATTTTATATTGATAGATATCTCCTCAAAAATATATGTGATTATTCTAAAGCTGACTTTAAATTTTCTGTTGTCATGGTTGAAGAGGCTTGTTCTGCTATTAGTGGCCTTAGATCTATCCAAGCTGTAGGCTTGCCGGCCTCTGTGGCGCAAGTGGTAGCGTCTCAGCCTTTCATTCGGAGATCCCATGTTCGAATCCTGGACAGGTATGGCATTTTCACACACGCTACATATCATTCATCTTTATTCTCTGATGTAATATCTAACAGTGGTTCTGGAGGTTAAAAAAAAGCTGTAGGCTTGGATTAGATTTCCCTATTCATCATTAAAAGTGGTTGTTAACATTCTGGCACCTAACTTAACTTCCCTTTCCAATTGGAGTTTAAACATTGCTGATTTTCCTTTAATCTGGAAGGAAACAGCTGTTATCCTTATTCCAAAGAAGGGTGATAGCTCCATATCTAATTTTTTATTTTTGACCTGTTTACTTTAAGGTGTAATTCCAAAGACCTTTGAAAAAGAATTTCATTTCTCCTTTCCACCATCGTTTTCTGTTTCACTGCTTCCAGTCTTACTAGTTTTCCTACATAACAGGTCCTGCTATTGAAAGCCAAGGTCAGGCTAATGTTCTGTACTTACAGTTGCAAAAGACTTTTAACAAAATGTCTCACCATCTTCTCTATGTATATTCTCTTCTCATGGCTTCAACAATGATGCTTTTTGTTGAATTCAGTCATAATTGCAAGGGAAAGTTTTTACAAATGTTTTGGAAGATTTCTATATAAGGAATTTGTAGCAAGCTCCAGAGTTCCTTAAGATTCCAATTTTGGCCCTCTCTCATTTCAAATTTTCACTAGTGATATATGAGATGAGCTTATTTCAAATTACCAGTTGTTTGCAAATGATGTTTTACATTTATTCTACAAATAACAATATTGAAAAACACTGCAAACTTCAAGACTGTGTTAACAAGATCCCATGAGCCAAAATAAATAAAATCCCACTGATTCTTGGCAAACAGCTGACAGAATCCATTCCTATAATACAAGTATTTCTGTCTTCAGGTAAAAAGTCTATTCTCAGTGTTTGTAAAGGGAAAGTCTACCAGCGATCTTTGTATAATTTTTTACATAACAATTCTTTCTGACAAAAAGAAATTTTCACATCAACTATATTGTTAATAAAGCAAGGCTAATTGGATTGATTAAATGGATAGGTTTGGAAAACTTTGGGAATGCTAATACTTGTTGATGTTGTACAAATATCTTGTACACAGTCATCCCAAATATGTTTCTGCTATCTGCAATTGTGAAGAGCTTACACAACTAAAATGAATTTCTGTATTACGCATTGAGAAGTTCCCCAACCAATTAACAGACAAAGAACAACAATGAATAGTCCACAACATGTAGTTGTGTGTAATGAATTGACATATTTAGTGATATTATAAAAATGAAGAAAATTAAATGATATAATATTTTCTCAAAAGAATTTGACTAGAGAAACATTATTTCTATGAGCATTGGCTTGAGAGCACCTACCCGATGTAAACATTTTTAATAAGTTTATCACTAGCTTAAGAAGTGACTGAGCACCATTCTATACCTTAAAGCAGCAAACGCTGTATTAGAGCAATTTGATCCATTTTGCAGTCCTGCAGAATTTAAAAGTAAGGTTCAAAAAACTTGATATTAAGTACTTAATTAAATCACTTCTGGTTGCCTGATTTAAAAATTACTTTGTTTAACTGATATGTAAATATTTTTATCATAATTTAGGAATTTTTTTAAGAACACTCTTTACCAGTAGTTTAAGTAGTTTGATGGTAGCTTTAAGTCCATTTTGAGTGAATCAGACAGCTAGAAGATGTGTTGAGAGGCTTCAAATGGAAATATTATATTATCTTAATATTATTAAGGTATTTGCAAGCTACAACAGAACAAAATTACCTCAAATACAACAAATAAGTTCATTCCAGAGTATCAGTGGGTCAATTCACCTATGAGCCTATCTGCATAAATGCTAATGAAGGAATCTCCACAGTAATAGTATATACTAAAACACTTCATGATAAAATCACATAATATATTTATATAGATAACACATAATGTATAGAACAACAAAGAATTAAAATCAGATCCTTTACTAAAATGTCAAAACAGTTCATAAACAAAACAAAAAACATAATTAACAGCACCAACAAACAAATGGTTCCACAAAAAAATACACCCCCCATCATACGCACTGAAAGCACAACTCAAAGTACATAAACCAAACACAACAGTTAGATCTGAGATCAACTACACTGCAGCTTCAATACATGTACTGGTAAATGTGTGGACAAGACTATTAAATAATTCTTAATACTTATAAATAGCTCATGCATAAAGAATACAAAACAACTTGCCAACAAAATTAAGGAAGTAGTTATCCAACACTATACTTGAATCTTTTAAGGATTGGAAATTCTTTAAAACTGGCACAAGAAACCAATCAACAAACTACATGATTTACTAAAGACAACAGCACATTACTAGAATACACAACTGAAAAAATACCCTTAACATAAGCTACAACAGGGAAAAATTACTTCAAATACAATAACAAATGCTATGATCAATCAGACCATTTCTCCTGGCTTAAATATTTCTACACAACTTCAAAAATAGTTAAGTATTGCATAATGAGAAACATGGTGACAAAATAATATATTGATGTTGCTATGTTGATAGCATATTCCTTTACAAAGGAAAAAAGACTACAAACATATTTCTCACATCCATCAATAAAGTACACTGCAGTTTATACTTCACTATAGAAAATGAATACAACCAAATACTCAACTTTTTTGAACTTACCATATCAAAAATAAATAAATATACTTTAAAAAATGAAAAAAAAAATTTACAACTAACACACTTGTCCACAACAAATTTAACCACTCCATACAGATCAAATATTCAGCTTTCGTAATGTTTCATCACTTAATACATACACCTTAGTCACCCAACAACTACACTGAATAATACAATTCAACAAAACATGTGGTACAAATTAATGCCCACCCACTCATAACAATAGTTAAAATATTACATAATATCAAAATAAAAATCACTCTTATGCACATCAACCAGTAGTAATACAATTTTGCCAACATTTTCAAGAAAGAAGGTTATTGTGTTACTTTTATTAAAAAAAACATCATACAGAATACTAATAAGATGCACTCTGAAAACTTCCAATCCAGGAGTATACAAATTAAACTACAGTAATTGCACTTAGTGGAAACAGGTGACAATAACTAATATTAAACACAACATAACATTTTACACGTAGCTCATAAAACAAAGATCCCAAAACAGAAATAAAATTAAATTTACAAATAAAAAATACAACAAAAACAACATAGAGAAAATAGATAATTCAGTTATACATTCTTATGAATGTTTATTAAACTTATTAACCTTTTTAAGATAGGTGCTATTATCAACATTGTAACTGGAAGCTCCACTGAAGAAGATGTTGTTAATTAGTTCCAGAAGATCCTATAGAAGAAAAAATTGGAATATATTAAAATTGAGTCGTGTAACTTATCAGCAGTCATGTAAAATATATTGAACAATGTACAAACATCTTTCTCATTTACAGTTTGAAGTTTATTAAACTTTGTTCCAGAAACCAATGAAAAATCAGAAAAACAGACTAGGTTCACTGTGTTACGTATACTTTGTGCTATGTTAGCAAAATAACTAAAAAATGTTATTAACTTGAAAAGTAGTTGTTATCCTAATTTCTCCTTCAAAATTAATTTGTTTTATTTACTGCTATTACTTTTTTCAACTCCACATTATTAATTATTTTTTAAGAAGCTATCTTGCTTTCATCTAAAACATTACTCAGTTCGTGAAGAATCTTTTCTGATTTATGTTTCCAGATAGCTTCACGGTACTCTTTCTTTATTACATTGTAAAATACTCTTTATCCTGATAATTTTTAGTGTTGAGCCATTTTAAATACTACTCCATCTTTTATATTTAATATTTTGTTACTCAGAGAATTCCTTTTATTTTGTAAATTAAATCTTTTATTGACCAGTGGGCAAGAAGTATCAAAATGATATGTTAGGTCATTCATAAATTGTTCATACTATGTACTTGTATCCATGGCAGAATACAAATCTGTTCATGGTTTTTTTAATCTAAATTTTAATTCAATAATACTAGTGTCATTTATCTTTCTGTTTAATTTTGAAATAAATTTTAATTTTTTTAATATTTGGATTAGGTACTTCTAAAATTATAGCACGGTTGTCTGATATAAATGGCTGGACAGTTTGTGTCTCTAAATTCTCAATATTTGTTAAAAAATTAACAATACATTCAGACACTGATTTAATATTACGGGTTGGAGATTTTATTGTAGTAGCCAGGCCAAAACTGTACAACATATTGCAGTTTTCCACACCTTTCTTTTGAGAAAAAATATCAAAATTAGATCTCCTCTGATTACCATTTTACCAGCAAATTTCTGGATTATCTTCAGGTAGCTGTATAAAATATCCAAAAAAAATAGTTTACTTACCATCATCAGAACTTCTATATATAACTGACAAAATTATGTTACTTTTATTATTTACTGTAATTTACACTAAATAATGCACAAAGATGTAGCTATGGAGCTACAGAAACTTTGATTTTTCAATCAAAAGTCTGTGTTCACTTACAAATAATACCTCAACACTTTCATCCTGCAAAAAATTGTGGTTTGATTTATTTTGTTAGATATGCCCCAACATTTATAAAAAAATATTATGTTAATAATATTATGATCTGTTTTTTACTACTTATTTTCAGTTTATGATGCAATTTATTTTGATGCATGTTTATGATATGTATAATGGATGTATATAATTTATTCTTTTCTTATTCTTATTCTTTTCTTCTTTTAACATTTTAAAACGTTGCAAATTATTAGATTGGGGGCTTTTAATTAAGAGAAGGATTACAATTATTATTATTAATGGGTATTGGTCTTTCAACATTTTCTAGTGACTAGAGTTCCAGGGATTCAACTGAATTGAGTATTTGATTAACTAATTTATGTTTGTCCTTTATATTGAAATGCAAACCAAGTTTAGTGCATCCAGTAATATCTGTATCACTTGTATCAATGAAAGAAAGCTGATTGGTTTTGCCGGTTGTTTTGTAAATAATCTCATTCATCATATTAATCTTGCTATTTAAAAAAAGTTTTATTATACCAGAAAGGTACATTTACAATATGAATGTTTGTTTTTAGTGCTACTTTTAAACACAGACAGACTTTGTAAGTCTGTCTGTAACTGTAAGTCAGTTAACCAACTATAAATTGTTTATTTATAATATTAACAGGTTTAAAATTTACATTATTAAATGTAAATTTTAAATGACAGGAACAAATTTTGTTCCTGCCATTATAATAGCATGGTCTGAAAAAGTAAAATTTTCTGTCATTGTTTGTAAATGACTCCCTACCTAACCAAGACTGTAATTTAGTGTAAAGACAGTTTGTCTTCAAGGAGAGGGAGAAACTTTTTACCATGACTATCTGAAACTATTAATAACCTGTTTTTACTTCTATTTATTCTTTTTTAATGAGTATCATTGTTTTTTTCACTAGAATTATCAACTTCAACAAAAGTATTATTACTTTATGACCCCCATAGAACAATTTTTGAGAGTATTAATTTAATTGAAATTACTATCATCACTCAGTGCCTCATATTTATTTGTAAGTGCTACTTATGCTATTTTTTCTGGTGGCCCCAGATTATCTGGAAGTCTATATCTTGGGGTTTTTTCTCATTTGCTTTAGTTTGCATTTGAAAATTACTAAAGTGTTTGATCTTTTTCAGTTTTTTTTCTCCAAGATTGCATTTTTCTCAACTGTACCTACGAAACCTCTTTCAAGTATTATTTTCTCTTTAAATTATTTTATATTTTCAATTCTCAAGTCAAGTAATTCCTTGTTTGCCTCTACTACTTGTTTGTTTACATATAAGATTTTATTCCTTAAAAGTTCCATTTGCCTTGGTAAATTTAGAATTATTTCATTGTGATGTGAAAATGTGTATCATCATTTTTTAAAATGAAGCCTTCCTCTCATTCCTTGCAAACTCATTTTAAAGGACCATATTTAAAATTTTCCAAATTATCCTCCTCAACAGTAATGCACCTAAGATGAAACTGTTACACACACACACCACACACCTTTACACTTTATAGTTACTTCAGATTTGTTTAGGCTTTTCCTACTAACTAAACAATCATTTAATTTCTTCCTTGCCATAGCCAATCAAAGAAGTATAACTACATTAACAAGACAAAAACAGCAATAAACTTAATAACTATCAAACTTAACTCTAAACCTAATAAAGATACACAAGTTCTATTTGAGTTGTTACATTATCTGACACACAGAAAGGCTAATTATCTCTCTGCAGTTTGATGTTACTTATTAGCAATAAAATAACTGCTATGACACACTGACAAAAGAGCAACAAAATAATAATACCTAGAAAAATAAATAAAACAAGAAATAGAAGTGAGGAATTTTAGCCAAGTTTAATCCATTTCAGTTCTTTTAAATATCATGTTTTTCAGTTATTTTAAAATGTTTCATTAATTGTAAAAGTATTATGGTTTTTCTTTACGCAGGATAGTATATGTTAGTATATGATAGCAAAATTTAATTAAATCCCTGAAAACAAACAGAATTCTAACTATACTCTGCTTTATAATTTCTTATATTTTCTCTCAGCAGATAGAATCCAGAAATTATATAATTAATTTGTACTGATGCAGATTGAAATAAGTTTTTCTCTCTTTCTTTGTAAAGTTTTATGAAAAAGTACACCATAGTCTGAAGCAGCTTTTGCACAAAAATACTTAGCATAATAAACTGAGGAAATATATACCAAACTCAAATTCAAGCTAAAAAATATTACCATAGAAAAATAAAGATTCCTCAGAGTGCTAACAAAATATGTATACTTATTATAAACATTCATAATTATAAAAAATGAAATTGGATTTGGAAAGTACTATATCTAGTAATTTAGCCACTTGAAGAAAACTAAAGAATATTTGTTACATTTGACAGTGTTTACTGTTCTCATTTGTTTAAACTGATATTACTGTTTATGAAAACGTTACATTTAATTTTGTTCATTGTACAGTACATCCAGTTTTTTTTATAACATTTTCAGCAGTGTTATTTACATAAGCAATGAATAACACTATAGGAACTTTTCATAAAAAAGACTTTCAAAGAATAATCACATTCTGCAATCTGTGTTTTCAGTGACTATTCTCTAAAAATTATCTAAAATTTGAGGTGTTAGTCACTTCTCCCCTCTTCCGACAAAAGTTTTCCCTTTGACATCATAATTTGTAGTTTGACTACACAAAGATCATGAGTGGCAATGGATACACCATTAGATTACTAAAGAAATGAAGATGAGAAAACCTGTAAATGATTTAGACAAGTGAAATAAAATGTGTTGATTTATTACAAACAGGTGTATATCTAAAACCACTCTGCTGTTGTTTAAAATAGTTGTTATATGGAAGGGAATAACTTCACAATTGATTACATTGTTCAGAATCTCAGAACAGTCTTTTTAAAGCATAACCTACAAATCTTACACTGGTATAACCAGTGTTTCTATAGGTTGACAAAAAACCACAGTGTCTTAATTCAATTTATTTAATTTAAAAAAAAAAAAAAATTCATTATAAGTTTAATAAAAGCTAGAATAGTTTCAAAAGTTTATAAATCCAGTAGTTTTAATGTGATCTCATCTTCTATAAAACTGAATAATTTCTATTTTATAAGGCATCATATGTCAAAATAAAGCCACAGGAACACTGGGAATTTTGTCGTGTTCAATTAACATTAAGAACTGTATGTGGTACTACTTTAATTAATATTACTTGATTAAAACCTACCACTATTTTCAAAATTCACATTTTATCACTATTACAGAATCTTGTTGACTTATATTTATACTACAACATTTTTTAGCATCATATAAAATAGTTTTTAGTTCAAGGTCATTTTATTATGTATAAATCAATATCGTTATTTTTTTAGATCAATTAATTCATGTAATGGAATACAATAAATTAATTATAATTTTTTTTGCACATGTACCTCTTAGTAATTTTTTTCACTTAGTGTTTTGAAAATCCTCAAACTGAACTGTGACAAATACTTAACTGACAGTTAATAAAATTCTACAAGTGTACACACAAGAAAATTATTAATTACAGATACTGTATCCTCTTATATTCTTATAGATATTCTTGTTAAGATACTGCAGACTAGATAAGGCGATTATTTCAAAACAGGTAGTGGTACAGACCTTACTGATTCATAGGTCGGTGCATGTACTAGCTGGTCGTTGAAACATAGAGAGGAGAGAGAGAACACTCTGTTGTATGAATTCCTAAATGTTATATTAATTTGTTTTGTTACGCTCTTTGTAATTTTGTGGTTTAATGTATTCTGTGTGCAACACTGTTGCTAATACCCAAGAATGTAAGCAAAAAGGCACTGCTGGGCCATGGCATTGCAGTAGGAAGCATCGTGCAATTTTGCATGTCAGGAGGGGCATAACATTGGTTATGCTGAACACCAAAATAACAGTTAATTTAAAGAAGAAAAAAACAAAATTTGGTGACGTCTAGGACAAGGCAGGTAACCTTCTTGCCTAGGACACTCTGGTTCACTCGTACTAAGAACAGGAGAATTGGGGTGCTTCTTGGGGGGCAAGAAGGACTCTAAAGGTGTGAGAGGGCACGGTGAGGTGAAAGGCATGCAAAATGCATGCCTGTATCCTGTTAAGGTAGAGCACAGATGGGCAGCTCCCTTGAGGAGGGGCATTTCGGCCGTTCAGAAGAAGGGATCAGGATACTCCCATGATTAAGGGAAGACGCTGAAGCTGAGTTAGCTTCCTCTCTAGCCCTGAGGCTTGCCCTCTTGGAGCTGAGTTAGGGTGGGAAATCTGCTGCCACAACACTCAGGAGCGACTGAGGTTATGCTTAACGGTAGTACAAGTTGTTAATGGGGTGTTTAATGAGTTGAAGAAAAAAGGTAGTAGATTATAATTGTAAAGAGGTTCTAGTGTACTGCTAATATATTCATGGTATGATTAATTTGGGTAAAATACAATATTGCTCATCTCTTATCATTATAAAAATCAACCACTTTCAAGAAATATCCTTTATCAATATGTGAGTATACTATATTTTGCATAAGGAAATTTATTAAGGCTTCATTACTGGTAATGAAGTAATATATATGCAGAATCACATTTGACTTGTAAATTTTTTTTTTTTTTCAATGATATTTTGTATCATTATACAATAGTGTAACGATGTTATAATTAATTTATGCAATAATGATGTAATTGTCCTTTTTAATATCATACTTTAACAAAAATACTAAATAAATGCTAATTTTGCTAATAAATGTGATTAGCTATTTCTTGACTGTCATCATTGATAGTCCTAACTTTTATGAATCAATAAATAGATTTTGGAATTCAACATGAAAAAGGAAGAAATAAATTTATTCACAAAATATACTAATATACCAGATGTATTATCATTAATTCTATTATTACTTATTTTTTATATAGTAAATAAATTGACTAAAATGAAATATTAAAATATCTTTCACAGAACATTGTTGTATGACCACTAGTTATAAATACGGTAATGCTAAAATTACTAAATGTTGTTTAACAGTTAAATAATCTTGAACTTAACTGAATATCAATATAATAACAATAATAATAAATAATATTGAACAAAATGTGAAAGTGAAATTTAAATCCTTACTGGAAATAAACTCTTGTATATATTATAGCAATAGAAATTCTAGCTCACTGCATGAATTACTATCACTAAGAAAAAAGAAAAGGAACATTTAAAAAAATTTACATTACAATGAAAAACCAAAAAAATTTAGTGGTTCAAAAATTAGGAAACAAATCACAGTTTATTGGGTCTCTATTAAATAAGATGACAGACTACACGTATCGTACTGAGCATTAAATAAGTAAAACTGATGTACATTAAATAAAATTTGTTAAAATTTTAAAAATTACTCATATTTCTGGAAATTGAAAAAATAGATCTATCAGTAATTGTCATTGGTATTCTTTTTTCTAATCTCTCTAATGTACTAAGTAGAGAAAGTTATGCTACATTATTTATATATTAGAGTATTGGTGAATGTACAATGAATTAAAATAAGTACAGATTGGAGGTCATAAAATATTATCCTGGTTAATTCAATACAAAAAAAAAATATACTCACAGCAACGACATAGTGAACAATAAGCAAGCTGTGTTGCTGTAAATACCATAATTTACTTTATAATATTATCCTTCCTGCATAACTTTATAAAAAAATTAGTATTTGTATTATATTTTGCAATAATTATTTTTCTTAATTTTTATCATTAATGTCAGTTGCTAAATCTGTACAAGATTTATGTTGATTTTCTATAAAAAAGAATTTCATAGGGTAGGAAAGTAAAATGTTGTTTTAGAAAGGTTTCATAATCATTTAGGGCATATTATATGCCAGCATGAGGGATTATCATGTAATAGGAATCATTTAATAAAGAAATTTTAAATTTGTCTGCAAAATCCTTTCATTCAGAGTTGATGGGTGTCATTAAACAAGGTGCCATTTTAAAGAGATTCTACTGTACACACACATTAAATTAAATGTCATTAAAATGTTAGCATATTATTTTTTATTATTACAGTTATGATGGCAGTTCTCACATTCCATGTTCTAAAAAAATTAAAATTTTTCACTTCTGAAAAAAATATAAATTAAATTTAAGACTATAATTTGTATTATTCTCGAAGAAAGTATGACAGAATGTTTAGAAAATAGTAATTAATATACAAAGTAATTGTAAATTTGCTGTGGGGGTATAAGAACTTTGTTGAGGCAATAAAAAATAGAATGTATCGTAAGATATTGATCATATAATTTCCATATTTGTAAAAATAATCTGTAATAATAATACATTAGTAATTATAATACCTACCATAAAAAATTATAAAATTTGAAGATCATACAATGTATAGTATAAATAGATTTCTGAAAATAGTTATTTTATGAAGATGAGCAAAGATAAGAAGATAAGAGGAGACTGATATCATATTTAAAGTAGAATATTTTTAATTTTACTTTACCTTTTCTAATTAGAATTCCTATCATTGTATTGTAATAAGAGGAGACAGTGTGATTTTTTTTACAGATTTTCAATTCTATCAGCGCAGAAAATGAAGGACACAATCTGATTTAAGTTTGCTTCTGACATCCAATAAATATCTAGATTAAAAATTGGTATATTCACATTATACATACTAAAAGTCTTTCACTTGATTCTGCACTCAATATTTTAAAAACCAGAATGTTTTAGTACACATATTTACTAGTTTATTGTTTCTAATATGTTAGTTTTTTATTTTAAAAAAAACTCTCTTTATCCTTTTCCCTGTGTTTTTGTAACTGGCCACAAAGAGTCACATATCAGCCTATACATTTTCTCTAAGAGGTTTCCACAAAACTAAAAACAATTATTCAGTTTTGTATCAAGAAACTGTTGAGTAAATGAAATTGAAATTTAGTAAAATGAAATAAACTAAATTGTACATAACTTTTTCTACTGATAATCTGCATTTTTATCATATATTGCTTTGCGTTAATAAAAATAGTTCTTGGTTGTGATTTTGTTTCTTGTCATAAGTTTCATATCTTCAATATTTACATAAAATTTTAATAAGTAATTATTAAATTGTGGTTAGAATAAAAAATTCTAACCACAAATGAAACAAATTAAAATTTTTTAAAATTTAAACAAAAGAAATTGTAGAAATCATTTTTACTTAAGTAGTACCTGGCACAAGCTTAAAGACTTCTGCCAGTATCCTCCATTTTGTTTTTTGTTTTTTTTTTTCGAAGAGTTACACTCACATCAACATTTTGAGAATCAAAGATTGATTTGATTCTCAAATTATAATTTTTGATTGTGCTTAGTTCATGAAAATTAGTCTTACTAGAATGAACAAAAATAGATCTATAAAGAAATGAAGAAACTGTTGTTTTCTGCTAGAGAACAGAAAACAACAGAGAACATAAGCAGCGTAATTTATTTGCATGTAACAGATGCCAAATGATTCTTCAGAGATGTTAACTTAAATGAAATACTGAAAAATTAAATTAAACTGGAGAAAGTTTATTCACACTCTCCCTGATTTTTAAAGCTTATCCCCAAAGCCTTAGAATAACTGCTGGTGTGTGCGTGCGCACGTGTGTGTGTGTGTGTTAGTTTCCATTTTGTTAAAATTATATATAAACAATACACCAATCTGGAGAAAAAAATAAATTGTTTTTTTTTTCTTTTATTAAAATCAGTTAATTCTTTCAACCTACTGCAAAGAATAAACAGAGGAAGATATAAAAAAACAAACTCTCTAAGGGGTAAAAAAGTGAATTTTTTTTGGCTTTTTTTATATTTGTAAGAAGGTCAGTTTCAAAGGCTGATTATTTAAACTCCATCTAACGTCAGAGCTAGTAAGAGCAACAATTTTTAATATCTTCTTTTAAAAATTATATGCTTTTGCATTGATCACAATATCAGCCTGTTAACAACTTATATAAATAATCTTTATAATATAGGTCTTTGTATGATCAGCTGAGAGTATGATTAAAATTAATTGAACATTATATTTATTTTAAAATACTAAGAGTATAAAATATGAATTAATTATAGTTTATGCTCTTCTTTTTTATTGATTATTTATCAGCAGAGGTCAAACTGGTTTGAAATCACTTACAAGAATATTATTAGCATTCAACTCATATTTACTTTTATGGATTTGGTACCATAATTAATTTAAAATATATAAGTTTTAGTTCTATTAATTTTTAATATTCTGATTATGCATCATATTTTTATTTTATATTTGTACCACATAAATTTTAGTTTAAAAGCTAAATATGATCACAGGCATTATAAATATGAAATATGCATTTAATTTTTGTAGCTATAATAGTAGCATAAATATAAATAGTGTTAAAATATTATAAGTATCTCTGGAGTAAATATTGTTTGATTTCATATATTTAGCTGATTTTAAGAAAATTAATTTCTATTATTTTTCAACTGAAGTTTGCTGCTTAACACATGCATGCACACGAGTATACACATGTACAAAAATGTGCATACCTGCACAAGCTCCGAAATTTATGGTAATTTTTATTTTGTTTATCAGCATAATGCATCTTAAAATAAAAAAAAAATACCTACTGATATAAAATAATAGTTTCAGATAACTCAGATCACTATGCATTATTATGTATTTTTAAACATCTTGAGCTCCCATGAGTAAAAACATAAATAAATAATATCTTGGGTTCAAGATTCTGTATGCATGTCTTTGTATGAACTTACCTCAGGGATTCTTTCAACATAGTCAGCTTTTAGGGTTGGTCTTTATACTGTACAAGGGGTTGAACATTTTTACTTGCATATGATTTTTTTAGCTTATGAAAAAATTATATCACTGGAAATTATATCATTAAATAGTTTTTTCTTTTTTTATGGAAGTACTGCAGCCCCTAATAATTTGATTTATAAATTTTTGTAACTTTTGATTTTATCAATCTATTAACTTGAAATTTTATTAAGATATTATTTTTTCTACAAATGAGCAGTTATCAGTTGCTAACATAGAGGTAGAAGGTACATTTTTTCATTTTTTAAAAAGTAATTTTTTCTTCAAATAATTCTGAGTATTATCATTTGAGGTGTTACGTTTTATAAAATTTGATTAAAAAACAAATTAACAAATCTTTCTGATTTGTAATTTTTTGTTATTGTTTTACGATAAAAAATGAATAAATTGAAAAAACTTCCACTGCTGATAACAAGCAATATTGTAATGAATTGTTTCCTCTTAAAAAGATTTACATTAAGAAGAGACATTTTATTAAACTATCTGTGTATTTAAATTTCCTTTAATAATAATAAAATGAGAAATATTTAAAATGACAGTTCAAACCAGATTTTACAAATAGAGTTTAAAAAAAATAACATCAATATTTTTAGTCATTCTTGCAGCCATTTTCACTGATTGGTACTGCTGTTCTCACCTTGACATTAGTTGATGTTATTGTATGTGGGTTTTTTTTTTTTTTAATAGGAACTCAAAAAAACTGCCCCCAAAATTTGTATTTTTATTTCATGTGGCTATAAGACTATATTTAATTGCAGAAAATTATATTTAAGATCTTAATTGGATATGTTATGATGTATTTTTTATGTAGACATTAATATCTACATACCCTCAATAGCAGCATATAATCAAAACTTGCCAACCATTTCATAAGCACAAGTCACAAATCAACAACCTTGATGCTCAACATAAACATAAAACAGAGACCACAACTTAACACACTTAAATGAGATGTTCAAACATAACAGCAAAATATAAAACAAAGATAGACAATTCAAATCTAACACACTTTTAATCACAATCTAAATATTTGTCTGCCTTACTAAAAAATCTCCCAGAAGTAACTAAACTAAACTGATGCCAGTAACTAAGCTATGCCAGGGTAAAAGCAGCTACACTTGTCACTGAAAGTAGCCACCAAAGAGAATTGAATATTTTAAGAGAGTTTAAAAACAGAAAAATTCTATAAGTAGATACATGTACATATATTTTTATTCTTCAGATATTTGTTCAGGTTTAATAAAAAATAACAGGATCAATTCATGTAGAGACTTTATTGTTTTATTTGTTAGATAAACACAAAAGATCTCTCCTCTATTTTTATAAGAATACTTTTAATTATAAGAACATAAAAGTAGTGAACAGACATTTAATATGCATCTGATCATATTTTGCTCCATTAACTTTTGGATTTTTGTATACAGGAGAATGTTATAGTCCATTATTACAACAGTGGTGAATGTACGCGTATGACAAGACGTAAGGTAGAAAACCAGTAACTTGGGCGATAGCATATGTATTTTTCAGTAAGTTTGGTTCTAATAATATTTTGTTTTTTAATGTTGAACTTCCCAAATTATCATGACATAAAGTGGAGTATTAACTTGCTCATTTGGTTATTTGTCTCACTTTCTTAATAGCTGTGATGCATGTAAAATACCTGAAGCACAAAAGGCACAAGCCAGAATTCCTTTCTGTGAGAGTGATGTTTATTATATTGTCAATCTCCATGGCAAACAGAATAAGGAATAATTTATACAGTCATCTTATGTTATCAATGTACATTAAGACTTTTTAAAATAGATTGCATACATATAAAACGTGAAACATAATCATGAATCTTTACAAGTACACATGATGGTAACTAAAGTTATCCAGCCTGCTGATATAACAGCAGGCTAGTCATCATATCAGTAACATACCATTTGCCATATACTGTTTTAGGGTTCTAGGATTAATCCTTAGTTATGGTGAAGCTTTTTCACATAAAAACTAAGATTTAAATTCAGGCACACCTGATTCATGAATTTTACAGCTAATATAATACACAGTATCTGAATAAACATACTGGCAGAACTAATAGAAAAATCAAGGGAACAAAGAAATTTAAACAAATTTAAATCTTCCCTAATACTCAAAATTTTTCATTTGATGCTCTAAATCTGGAATTTAGAGCACTGTTGCACAAATCATTCCTAAATCTGGAATGATTTGTGCAACAGTCACACCGTTCATTAAAGGATGTACTTTTCACCTTTCAAATGAATAGTGAAAGAAAAATGAATATGTATTTTTTACTAAGTAAATAATTTTATGTTTTTTAGTTGTATTTTAAAATTGTTTAAAATTAATCATAGTATGATTATTTGTTTTATAAAATTAAATTGTAACATAAAATTATTTATGGAAGTCCATCTGGCCCAAATAACAAGAAATAAGTGTTGAAATTTATAAGCATTATCCTCACTGCACAGGAACACAATTATGCCATGTGTAAGCATATTTGCATAAAAGTGTTGATAATTTTAAGAGACGCCAAAATGGGCAACACTCAAACACTGCTTGGTATTTATTCTTTGTGTGGTTAATACACTTGAATGCAGTTAAAAATTTTGAGAAATATAATTATTCAAGAAATGTTTGAAAAAATACATAAGAAGTAGAGATTATTTTCTCAAATGCAAACGCAAACATTTTTATTAAAATGCTATACAAATGCTTTGTATCAGATATATGTTTTATAAAAATATTTTTTTCATAGTAATGAATAATTTATAGTAAAAATTAAAATATATTATTTCCTGTAAGATAATCCTCTGTTTGGTTTCAGATTTGTAAGTTTTATAATGTAATTATCGGTTGGTAGCTTTAATAAGAGTATATTTTATTAATTTCAAAGTGATTTAATTTTTGTAATTTAATAAATCGGTTGCAGAAGTGTTATGAGCTCACTTCACCAGTAGCATTGTCATTTGCATGAATAATTTGTCTCACTTCATGCTTACTAAAGTAAAATGAGGAGTGAAGTGGTTTTCCACTGGTTTCTTTACTAAGATAAATTCTGAACAACAACATGCCAAGTTCGAAAAAGTGCAGGTCACTTTCAGATGAGCGTTAAAGTAACTCAGATTGATGCTTCTTGTATCCCAAACTAAGAAAGACCTAGACAATTGATGAAAGCTGGTTTGAATAAAAATCAATTTGCTGCAGTTCTTGATTTATTTTCAGTAAAACCAGAATTAAAAATTATTTTGAGCATTGAAAAAAAAAAGTTGGTACTTTTTATCTGCCGATTCTTTAATTTCTTTGAAGGCTGCAGTGGTGCAGTTCTTCTAAAAAATTATAGTTTTTCCTTTTTTCATACTTTTTTGAATGTAATTCTATATTTATACACAAATAACCAGAAAATTAAAATTATGTTTACAGAATGGTCACTGAATTAAATTGGAATATTAAATTCAAATTATTGTATATTATGGTTTTTCTGTAAGTATATTTACAAAATTTTTAGAAAAATAACCATAATTCATATTTTACAAACCTATGTAACTTCTGTTAGTTATTGATATCTTTCACATTTCTTAATTTTGACCATTTTGTTTTATTCTGTTTAAAAATGTAATTTTAGAAACTTGAGACTACTGCTAAAGAAAAAGGCACAACAATTTTTTTTTCTAGTAATTAATGATTTTATAATTATTTTTTTTTATTAGGTTAATTTAATTAAGTTTCATTGCAAATGGCTGTGATTTTTTTTTTATCACTATCAGAATTATTTGAAAAAATTACAATTTTGAGAAACATATGCTTAAGAAATGCTATTCTTGTAGAAAATATCTTTTTTTACACTATTATTTTTGATTTTAAATATGAAAATATTTGTTTTATCTAACCTCAGTATTCATAGTGTAAAAATTTAAAAAGTCTGTGTTGTTTTTCTCTGTATTTGTAACAACCCTTTAGAAATTAAAGGAATTGTTAATTATTCTGTAGTTTAGTACGTTTTTAATTATATTTTGTTGTGCAATTATAAAATTAGTGGTAGAGCAGTGTAAATTGACTAGATTTTCTATTAATGCTTATATTGTATAAAGAAAAGGTAATTATTGTTAGAATTTTTGAAACACATAAAGCAGCATATATTCTTATTTATAATGCCTATTTTCTTATTTATATATGCTTGTAATTGTTTTAGAAATATTTATACATAAATCAAACAATCTGCCAGTATTCAGCTGCAGAATGATAAATATAATGATCATTGTCATTTGCCATTGTTATTATAATTATAATTATTATTATTATTGTTATCATCATCATTATCATTATTACCATTTATAATTTTCATATGTTGCATTACATATACAAATATCAATAAACATTGTATTACATAAATAATGTATATTATTTTTAACCATGGTAATGAAATACCAGAACAAATTCTCCATATTTATAGAAAAATATAAATTTGTTAGCCTGAGATACATGCTATTGTCAGTGTATTCAGTCATAGAATATGACTGTCAGTCATAGATGAGGTTGTGCTCACTTGTGACCACACCCTCATCTAATGGTAAAAACTGAAAACATTAATTTAAGCATAGTTTAATGCAAACACAGTTCATTCTATTATTTTGACACTATTAATGACAATAAAATTATTAATAGAGGATGTTATTAATGACGATGACATTATTAATAAAGGATGTTATCCTGATAAGGAATTTAAAATAAATATCTAATAAATAAAATTGGAGACAAATTCATAGGATTGACCAGTATAGAAAGTTGTGGTTTTACCTAATATATACATCTACCACTATTTTGGATTTTTACAAATCACAAATAGAAAATATTCCATAGGCAGAGTTCCTAGCCCACTGAGATTAAATAAAAAAATGGTTACCTCCACAA
>JAAAKQ030366358.1:0-47254 GCA_010016005.3 Zanna intricata
GTGTTTTTCTGTGTTATTTTAAAGAAATGTTAGGGCCCTTTACACCCTAACATATGACGAGCCTTAGGGTGATTATTGATTAATTTAAAGAATGTGACGAGGGCTAATGACCATAGCAGTCGATGCCCGTATAAAATTTAATTAAAAAAAAAAAGTATAGATAATGACGTAATGTTCTAATCTATAACACAATCGCTGAGTTGAACCACTGAAACACACAAGTGAGTTTCTGCTGGATCCTTAACCACGTGGGGTTTCCAGAAAATGAACGTGCAGATTCTGCAGCTAAAGTTGCATATAGTCAACCATCCTTCACTACACGTGTTACTACATGCGACTTAATTAATCATGTAAAACTCACCTTTCGTGCAAAGTGGCAACATGATTGGACGGCCACAGTCGATAATAAACTTCGGCATATTAAAGATACTGTGTTGCCATGAAATTCCTCAAACAGAAACATTCGTCATGAGGAAGTGGTCCTTTGCAGATTGCGGATAGGACATATCCGCAATCTCATGGGTACACCATGTCAGGAGAAAATGCACCATTCTGCGTAAGATGCAACTGCCGACTAACTGTGCGTCAGTTATATCTTAATAGATTCCATATGTTATGCGGTCTTACGTCCAAATTTAAATTACCCGAAAACATTCGCCATATTCTAGGAAATGACAAGACAGTGACAGATAGGGTTCTCGTATTCTTGTGACGTGCAAATATTTTTAATAAAATTTAAGTTTTACATAGTTTTTTTTTTGTTATCCGTTAAGAGGCCTTTTACAACCCTTATGGATTTTTAAAGACTCTTTATATTTTAGTTATAATTTTATTTCATTAAATTTTTAAGTTTGTGATATTAGTTCTAATATTTTCCTTTAATTAGTTTTAAGTTTTAGATAATATCTCATCTGTGATATTAGCTTTAAGTTTTAGTTAACATTTTTAATTTTAATCTAGTTTTAGTTTTTAACATTTTAATTTTATCTTCTCTGTGATATTAGTTGTAGGTTTTTAATGAAATTAGTTTTTAAGTTTTTATTTAATTTATTTATTTTTGTGTTCTCAATCTATTTTTAGTTTTAGTTTGTTTTATTAGTCATAATATTGTTTAATAGCCACTTTTATTTAATCCGGGAGAAAATAACGCTTTAGCGTTATTCGCCCCTCCCAAAAAAAATAAAAAAATTTCAAATTAAATTCAGTAAGTTGGAATAGAGTTCATACATTAAAAATTGGTTCTTAATCTCAACTAATTTTCAGTGTACTCTAAGATAACAAATATATTAGCCATCATCTTATCCAATTTATATTTTCTAATCCGTAAAAGAAAAATAAAATACAATTTTTAAAAATCTTATAAATTTAATTAAATTTTCTATTACATATAAGAATCTTATCAACTTATTTCTGTACGTACACTTTTAACAAAATACGGGTTGTAAAGTGAATTTAACTGAAAGGTCTCTTTTAGTGAAGTTGAGTGGACGGTCCATAAAGTTAAGTTGACGATAGTAGAATTGCGTCCCTACTCCATTCGTTCACAAGAAGAGAAGCTCTTTTCAAGACTCAAAGGGTCTCAGAACCAATTACCCTCAACTGTACTTTCGACCATCTGATTGGACTTAAAAATTGCCTCAGTAGTCGGGCCGTTCAACAAGTTTGTCTATTTTTTTTATTCCATAATGGTAATAGTTCGAAGTTACTTAATTTTATTTAGCATCTTTGAAGAATTAATGATTAATGGAAGTAACCATGCATACACACAATCAGACATCGAATTCAACACACATAAACAATTTAAATATTTTGATGTGTTTTGCTTTTACATTCATAATACTCTAGTAAATTATAAGCGTCAAATTAAAAGATAATAAACTATCTAAACTATTATTATTTATAAATTTTCATTATATAATAATTATTCAACTTCTTATTTTTAATTAACTTTAGTATCATCGCGCTACTCCAGACTTTTTTTTAATAAAGATTTAATCATAATAATCCATTTTAACTGAGAGTATAAATAGAAGTAAAAAATTGTAAATTTATTTTTAAATAAATACAAATGATTTTAAATATAGAATTCCAGACCTATTTATATTCTTAAAGATACTATAGATTAACAAAAGTAAAGCTAAGCAGTTGCTGGAGACTTGGGTTTATATAAATTTTTATATTTCAAGTTAAATAAAACAAGATGTGCTTGAAATAAGACATACAAATAGATAATATGGATAAAGAAATGAATATTGAAGGATAGTATGGATAATGAAGATATGGATAAAGATAAAGAAATTATTGAATTAAGAAAGGACGAACAAAAATTACAGAAAATACAACAAAACTATTATTCTGAAAAGAGAATAAAGAAGCTATAGAATATAGGACAGTTTTAAGAAATTAACTCGACCAGGAAATTTAAGATAAAAAAACATAAACTAATAGTGTAATTGAAATTATGAGATACTTTTATATTGAAAATTAAATCTGAACATTACACAGTAAAACACTGACGATTCAGTGAAAAGAATGGTTGCAGAAACAATAAATTGAAAAAGAAAATAGATACATTTAACCAAATTGTGGTAAGATATTGATAGAGTAAATAAATTATTTTTGTAATAAGGAAGGTCACAAAGAACGCTGATTTCTTACTGTCGTTTTATCTAGACGAGATTGGCAATAACTTGTGGTTGTTTTCTTTATTTTATTGTCGTCATCGTCTAGTGTTAGACGATTATAAGGAATATGGCCTATTGTCATTCACGTGTTGACTGTGTTTTCATGCGAAAATAAATTATTTGTAAAACTTAAGTTTTTTTGTTTCAAATATTTATTTATTTATGTTACATTTTTGTTGGAACCTAAATAAATTATATCACAGATACTGACATTAAAAAGGAATTTCCACCAAGATTTCTAAAAAATTACATATTAGTGTTATATAGAAATTTTGAGGGTAGAACGTAGAAAGTACACGAGGTGGTTTTGGAGAAATTTACTTTCAGAAGCTTTTTTTGTCTTTAGTCATTTGACTGGTTTGATGCAGCTTTCCAAGATTCCTTATTTAATGCCAGTCGTTTCATTACGGTATACCTCCTACATTCTACATCCCTAACAATTTGTTTTATATATTCCAACCGTTACCTGCCTGCACAATTTTTCCTATCTAACTGTCCCTCCAATATCAAAGCAATTATTCCAGGATGCTTTAATATGTGGCCTATAAGTCTGTCTCTTCTTTTAACTATATTTTGTTCGTATATTTTTCAGAAGTATAACAGAAAACAAATAACAATAAAAAATAACCCTCAAAATGGCAGAAAACAAATGATGACAATAACAATAATAAGAATCACAAAAATGGCAGATTAATGAAACACTTTAGAAAGAAAAAATAAACCAAAAAAAGAAAAATGTTAAAAATGAATATGAAAACAGAAACAAAAAGGAAGGGAAAGAGAGATTGATTAATTAATGCACAACACTCAACGGATGTTATGAAGTTACTGAGATCTAGAACTTGTAGCCGCTTAAGTCTTCTCCTTACCGTTATCCAGAAGGTTTACAGCCAAATGATTAACGTGGTGATTTAGCCGAAATTCATATTTTAAATTGAAACGCTGTGTTTCTTCTTTGACGTGCCGCAGATCCAAATATTCATGGATTTCGCTGTTTTTAGCAAAGCACGGCGCCTCAGCTATACACCTTGTAGTTTGTTATGAAACCACTGTGCGATTTCAAAACTTGTTTTGCTTGTTCCCATAGTTGCACGCCATATGTCCATATTGATTACAAAATTGGTGAGAAATAAAGTAGCCTATTAGACAAAGGTAACAGATCTCTTGCCCAGATTATCTTCGTTTCCATCCCTTTTCTCATTTTTCATTCAGGTGCAAATTTCATACTTTCTTGCTAACGGATTTTATTCATACAAGCTAGGATTATTCGATTATTGCAGTTCTATCAAACAGTAAATTTAAAAATTGGGAAATAAACTTTTAAAAAATGTACAGCTTCATCAACCCGGCACTAAAACCTAACAGGTAAAACACTTTTATTCTTTTTTTAAATTTTGACTTTTTGTAGTGGTCGTCAAATGAAAGTTTAGAAATATGGGTACAGTTTTTTTTTATTTGCCAAATTTTAAGCTTTTAAGCCGGATTTAAATTTTTTAATTTATTTTATTAAAATTATAAATTTAAAAAATTTTATCGCTATTTTTCGGACAAAATTTTGTTAAGGAAATTTACATGCAATGTATAATTTTAAAATTCTCTTTTCAAGAACTTTTAACAAATGACTTAAACAAATCTGACTTTTTATCTCTGTGAATAAATGCGTTTACCATACACACTTCATTTTCTTCACATTATCACATACTCAGTATCGGTCCTGCGATTGAGATAAATCATTTGATACGTTTCATGGGAACAGTTTTGTAGTTAAGAGACAAAAAAAAGGCGCAATAATTAAACAATATCATCCAAAAATTAAAGCTCAAGTTTTAAGGAATCACTGAAAAAAAAAATCAAATAAGATATTATTAATATTTTATTTGTAAATCACTATTAAAATTGTAAAGGGTTTTTTTAATGAAAAAAATATTTGCCTGAAACTATAAATATTTAGCGTATATAATGATAAAATGTTAAAATTTCACAACATCAATGCATGGATTAAGTTTTACCGAGAACTGAACGAAATTGTAGCAATAAGTGACATGGCAATACTACAGTCAGCTTAGTTGAATAGACAATACGTCACGTTCACACATCGGACATGTCGGGTAGAGCTAGGTTGATTGGAAATCAAAATAACTTGACTGTAGGAAGAAATCAGTCGGGGCAGCAAAAGCAATGAAGGCATGTTTAATATTCTACACGGGTATTGGTGTACGTGGGGCGAAGGACGGGATAGGAAAGACGGGTAAAGAATGACGAGGGGGCAATGTGGGCAATTCGTTTGATGAAGGTTAATCAATGAGTAGGCTTTAAAATGCTCAATAGTAGATGTCCGATGGACAAGATTCTTTACAAATACAAACACGCGCATGCACATGCAAACACGATTAACCACCCCCCTTCCACCAATACAATAGATGGACGAGAACAGAGAAATCATATATTAGGGATAGCAAAATTAAAATAAATTACTATATTAAGATAAAAGATTATATATTCTTCTACAGAATATCATATAAGCTTCTCAGACTAACTTAACTTAAAGTAACCCAACTCTGCTCTTTTATTCGTTACATATTAAAATAAATCTAAAAAAAGAAAGATTTAAAATAAACCAAACACAAAAAGAAAATAAGAAGAAGAAAAGAAAACAATTTAAAGCTTTTAAATGATAAATATATTTTAATCTAGTTTGTTATAAGCAATAAATAAATAAATTTTACGTTTTTTCATATATCAACGGAAAAACATATATTGATGTAAGGAAAACATAGAAAACTATTATAAATTTATCTCGTAAACTCTAAAGAGTAACATCTCAGCATTTTTGATTTGTACAGAAATGTACCAAATTTTTAAATGTGATATTCCTTTTAAGAAAAAATGTGAAGCAATATGTGATAAACAAAATAATATACCAGTAACAATGAGGAATAACAGAATCGCAAATATTATAATGACTTGTTAAGGTTAAAAACTATTTTGTAACTGGTTCTTTCACTAAAACAAATTTGGTTAATCAATTTGTTGAATTTAAAATGAAAATTTTTAATAAAAATTAAAGAAACTAACAAAAATTATTATTTTTTACACGAGATAACTATAAAATAAATTTCTATTTCTTATAAAATAAATGATAACGTTTTTTTAACCTTTCTAATACAAATTTTTTTTAAAATCATTATTTTCCCGCTAGCCGTTACTTACGCCGTTGAATTTTTCTTAATTGTAAAGTTAAAGATAAAAAGTTTAAAGTTGTAAAATTAAACTTTTGTTTAAAGTTCGTAAAGAAAGACAAGTATAGGAGTATGTTATGAAGGTTAAGAATTAAGGATGTAGAAGACTAAGGAGTCATTAGACTACAGAAATAAAGATATAAATGCATCAAATCATTCAGTAAATGGATGCAACAACAAAACAATGGAAAATGTGTCCAATAAGAAATCAAGAAAATGAAAAGAGAGAAAAATATTATTATCATAATACAAATAACAAGAATGAATACTATTCAACTTGCGTAGTAATCATTCTTGCCTACAGCTGTTTCAAGAAGCTCATACATACTGACCTCAAGACAACAAGGTGATATTTAAAAAGAAATATCGCTAACTGTAGTGTGAATTTTGAAACTCCAAGAAAATCCCCAGATCTAGTACAGTGTACACGCTGTCAGCAGTATGGATATACCAAAAATAACTGTGCGACCATACCGCTATGCCAAATGTACAGAAAGCACATTACAGCAAGCTGCCTAAGAAAGGACAGAAGTACTCTAGAAAGACTACGGTCGTCTGTGCACTAGGTCAGTCACTATTACCCTGCCATCTACGTACGTACCAAGGTTGCAAAATGTACAGAGAAATACCAGAGAGGAAATAGAGGCAACGGGTGCACCACGTCTCAAGAATGAGTACTACTCTGCCTGAATCAGGACGCAAAGGGTTGGCATATTTTGATTCAGGCAATGCGAATTTTCCCGAATTGGGAAGGGTGTAGATTCCTACCTACCTTATTGATTCTTATAGCCTCCCGGGAACCTATGCTGCGGTGGTGTACCGTAGCTGCGGAGAAGCCAAGGGCAAAATAGAGAAACTGACCACCGACTTGGGAGTCCCTCGTTCAGCAAATGGGAAACCTTATAGACTTACTGACAAAGCTAACCACCAGGCTTTGCTTATGGTCAGGTTTCTCACGATTGTCATGTGGATTATAATCGGTCAATGGGCAAAGGTAGGAATTAAATCTCTGATCTTGACTAATTATGGTGTAATTCTGATCTCTGAATAACATTTCAGTGAACTTCTTTCAGCTTAGAGATTATTCTATGTATATAATGAACCATCTAGATGCCAGGGCACATGGAGAAACTGCGATGTTAGTTAACCGTTCACGAAGACATTACCAAAATTCGGAATTCAATATAGAACAAATTCAAGCAACCTCAATTGAACTTCCGGACTGGTTGGAGCTTATCAGGATTTCAGCGATCTACTGTCGTCCCCTTCCTGCGGCATGTTATCATTAGATAATTATTCAAACAGTTCTTTGAGAAGTAAGGCTACTATTATGAGCGGAGGGCGACTGAAACACTTGAAGTATGTAAATTGGGGTTCGAGATTTACAACTATTCGTAGGAGACATTAGAGAATTGAGTTGTCGAACTGCATCTCAATGTAATATCTGGGTTCCAACCCACGACCTGCCCATCGGCCCTAAAAAAAAGGGTACCGAAATTACTTGATTTTTATGTGACTTTGGATTGTCATCATTCTACTCCTCCTCTACCATCCTTTTTAGGGAAAACAATGGTTCGACATCGGACCACTCACATGTCGTACTCATCATTAGCACAATGGTGTTAAAGAAGAAAAAGTCTTTGGTTTTTCACAATAAAAGGTCCGATTAGGGATTATAACATAACCGGGTGGGTCAGTGAGGGATTGGTTGTATTTGTGCAGTTGAGGTGTTTAAGCGATTTTGAATATGCAACACAGCATTTAACTTCAGTAATAAAAGGACGGATTGGCCTCTCTATACCGGAAGAAAGGTATGAAGAAAGGGAAGGTACGGACTATCCAAGGGAGATGATGGACCTCATTAATGGAAGAGAGGCTTAGGAGAAGGTAGCAGTGATACAGGATACCTGAAGAAGGACTTCTTTTAACAGAGAGGTACCTAAATTAACAGGACTGATGAAGTCCATTAGAAATAAAACATTCAAGGAATAACTTGAGGAATTTTCCCACAAGAGTTGTGGCAGACACTGTATGGAAAGCCGCCAAGCATCTTCGGCGAGCTCCACCAACATCGCCTCCCTTGAAAGATTTCGAAAGGCTTTTGGAAAAATGAAAAATAAGTGTTAATCAGTACAAATCGAGCCATGTAACATTTACAATGAAAATTGCTGATTGTCCACAGGCATCTAGATTACTCACACGAATCGGTTACGGTACCTTGGCCTATATTTGGATTATCGCCTGAAGTGGAAAGGCCGCGCTGAAGAAAAGAGAAAATAGCTGAACATCAATGTAGGAAACTAAATTTGTTGCTGGGCAGAAACTCAAAGTTATTCTTATATAATAAACTGTTGATCTACAAAGTTATCCTCTTTAACCAATTTGTAGGAGTGGGATCCAGCTACGGAATACGATGATTTCAAAATAAATTGGTTAGGACTATAATAGAGGCGCCGTGGTTTGTTAGGAAAATTATTTAGGATTACCTTCTGTTTATGAAGAGATCCAAACAACCGTCTCGCGATACAAATAGAATTTTCAGAGAAACATGTAAACAGAGGTTAGACAAATACGTAAATTATCTGATAGTGAATTTATTGGACAACACCGATGACATCGATGTTTTTTAACCTCCAGAAAAAATGTCATCGGAATTTTTTTTTTAACCTCCGGAACCACTGATAAGGTATATCTTAGGATAAAAAGGATGAGATGAATGAATTGGAGCGTGTGTGACAAATACCATGCCTGTCCGGGACTCGAACCCGGGACCTCCGGATGAAAGGCCGAGACGCTACCACTCTCGCCACGTAAGCTTGCTACACCGATGACAGCAGGTGGCTGAAAGTTTCAATGTACTGGACCTGAGAGATGTAACCAGAGGAGTGAGCGGGAGAAGGTACCTAGAAGTGGGAACCCAAGATAAGTTTGAAACGGTAGATTGAACGTCACTTTGATAATCCACAAATTACAACTATTTCTATTACCGACAAATATTTGTTCTATTTATAGTGCTGTTTTCATATATTGGTATTGATGAAATTGTTTTTTATTTTTATATTTTCCTACCTGTGATTTATTTTTTTGCTGTTAAGTACTGAACTTTACTTGCATTACTTCTGCAAATGCTTTTTCTGTATGTGAGGTGTTGAACCTTCGTATGCTTTAATGAGGGGTTTACTATCATTAATCAAATTTACTTATGATCTCCAACCAGGTGTACCAATTGTAAATTCTAACACAAAAAAAAAAAAATATAAATAAAACCATTCTATGTACGGAAACCTTTGGTACACATTTTATATTATTTTTTCAGAAAACTGATTTGACGTTTAAACTACAGTTACATGAATAAAACATTTGCATTACAAAAAAACAAAGATCACTTTATTTATGAAGCATAGGATATCAAATAAATAAAATATTGCAAGTCTGCATTTTAAAAACAACAAACTGCGATTTGTGATTTGAAAATAAGTATAAACACAAGAAAAGAAGAATAAAGAGTTTACATGGAAATAGTAACAAACATGAAGTAAGTTGAAATTTTTATAGAAAAAAACAGACAAATAAAAGAAAAATGAAGCTTTTATAACGGTAAATATGAACATCTTTATTATTTAGCAATGTATGTCTGGGTAGTAAATCGGTAAATGCAGATAAATTAAAGTTACTTCTGAGACCTAAAAGAATAATATTCTCGTAAAATAGCAACGGTCTAACGATGAACTTGACTCGCAGATAATGAGAAACATGTACTCGAAAGGAAAATTGAATTCGCAGCACTGAATCCAAGATAAAAACGCAAAGTAAAGTTTTTTGAAGAGGTTTTTTTTTTAATAACAACAAAAAATTAAGTAAAGATAACAAAACAATTATTGTTAAAAAAGATGAAATGGTTCAAAGACATAATATCAAGCAGATAATATTTACATTAAACGTAAAATACACCAGCTTACGCACAATTTTCATCATAAAATTAAGATTAAGAAAATATAAATCTCTTCTGAAATAAAAAAAAAGAAGTTTTGTTCATTATTTCCAAGAAAAAAAATTTTGATTTTACTATATCTGGAAAGGCGTAAAAATAATTTTACAACACATCGAATTTTCAATAATTATTTTTTAAAAGAATTCACATTCAACAACAGGAGTAAAATTTAATTTCAAGGAAGATTTTAACTTCATTTTTTTTTTAGCTGATAATACTATATTACCACATACGCTTGAAGCTTGTGCGTAGGATAATGAAATGGAAATATTGTAGCGTAAAAAAACCACGCCTTCTTCAAATTTGGGACTTTCAGAATGAAAGACTGAAATGTTACCACTCCACTAAGTCTGTCAGCAAATTGGTAAATTTTTTATTTAAATGTTTAGAAGATGTATTTAAATTAACTTATTAATGCAGTTGCAGAAAGAAAGATTCATGTGCAAAATATTCTTCTTGAAGAAAAATATAGAACAGTAATCCTTAAAACTCACAACTGTTGAATTCTGCAAGAGTTAAGCTGTTATTCTATTTTAATGCGAACTCCTGAAGTTAGAATTTATTAGTTACTACTAGGATAAAGAAAAACATTATCCAAAGTCCCAATAACAAACCTACAAATCCAAAAATTCTGATTTCCTTGTATTATTTTCTTATGGATTTTATTATTTAATCGATATTTTTTCACGCTTATTCAATAAATTCACCATCAATTTATAATGAATCAGAGAAACTTACAAATAACCCTTTCTTTGAATAGAAAGTAGAAATATCCGTTAGGAGATATAAAAATATATAAATGAATTCTTTACTTAAAAAAAAAAAAAATATCTTTTAAGCTACTTATTTTATTAGCGAAATCAAATATATTTAAAAAGAATAAAACATTCTGCGATTATTGTTATTAAATTAATTTAAAATTGAAAGATCTTTTCCTTCTGAAGAAAAATGTAATAAATGTTAATAACTGTAATAATTTTAGGAGAACCTAAGAAAGACATCTACCACACCTGAAAATGATACAACTACAGTCAAGAGGAACAAAAATAACATCCTATTCCAGGTACCTTCAGGAAAGGAGAGGAGTGAATGAAGATTGGTTTTTTCAGTGTGTAGAATACGCTGTTACGTATCCGAGTGCTAAGCTCCCGAAATTTAGGCGATATTCAGCCCGTATATGGACACCGTTACTTTGTTATTAACTTTAAAATATCATTACTTTCAGAGAGAATAGTTCCTGACTAGTACCAAACGAAATTAATTTTTAAATAATACTTCATCAGACATTTTTAACCAAGTTGAGCTCCATTTTTTTACTAATTTTCTATCCTAATTTTAGTTCTGATTTTGTGAAATAATTGTTTTCTAAAGTCACTTAATAAAATATTGATACATTAGGCCACCCTAATTTATAATATTTTCTATTTAGATATTTATTTATAGAAGATAATAATTAAAAATTAATTAAATATAACTTTATAAAACATTGATAGGTACTGTTATGCTTAATAGCGAATTATTTCTATTACATACACAATTATTTTTAACGATGAGCTTTATCACAATTTTTTTTTAACATTATTAAATTTAACACTTTTTTAAATTATTTTCTAAATGTTTTTCTCATCCTGGAAGTATTAATTGTTTTCGGTAAGCCTAATGTTTTTGCAGGAATGCATTAGTAACTGTTATCAGCGTGATATGACTGTTCAATAACTATTATTATTATTATTTAATATTTAAATACAAAGGAAATAGTTATTGGCTACATGAAATCCTAATTAAATAAAAAAACAAGAAAACATACATCGCATCTACGTATATATTTTAATATATCATTTCAAAGCAATTACGTAAATAATATAAGAAGTCCAATTTAGGAATATGAAATTAACTACAGTCTGGCAGCAATTGGGCTACAGTATAAGAAAAATACCTAAAATGGACCAAAGAAAAAAAAACAAAACAAAAAAAACCACAAATTTCGTTCTGATCTGGTCTTATGACAATTTCATCCAAAAATATGAACGCAAGCATACATACACACACACACTACTAATAATAACTTTTAATATTTATGTCTTAACTCTAAAAGTGTTAGTTGTGTGAAACATATTAATAATATAATTATTATTCAACTGAACTTTTCTTTTAGAAAAATTTTTTATTTTCATTTAAAGTTGTCAATGATTTGTAAAAAGCTATCTATATCTTGTCTTAATTATAGTTATAATGGAAAATCGTTAAATTAACATAAATAGAAGCAATGGTGCTAAATACTTTGTGAGAAGTCTTACGCCTGGTAGGACCTAACATGCAAGCCTGCACATAATTTTTTATTTGAGCTGTATAGTCATATTTTGTAAATTAAAATTAGCTAGAAAATTATGATTCAATGTGATTTCTATAGATGAAAAAATTCTAACTGAACTAAAGCGTTAATAAAATTGAATATCATTTAATAAATCGTTAATAAATGGCATATTAGAAATTGGTTACAAGTTTTTATGAGGGTCAAACACATCAACAACGAAAAAAATTTAAAAAAAAAACATTTCACTTATACAAATACAAGATTTGTCTTTAAAAAGAAACAAATAAACGCATTTAAAAAACTGAAAAAAAAAAAAAAAAATGAAAACAAAATTCTATCTAACGACATTTTACAAAATTATAAGTAATTATTATTTTTCATATAATAATACTTTTAGTCTGTTGTTTTTTTTCTCAATTACTTCTCGTTTTCATTAAAATAAAAAATAACAAAATAACCGTTATGCGCCAGAACGTATTAATTAATCTGTATGAAAATATAGCGTTGGGAAAAATTAATGAAAAAAGAAAAAAAAAACAATTCTGACAGGCAATTAACTCGTTTTAAAAATATTCATTTACTTCCTAACGAATTTTCACAAACTTTACTTACGCTTTTCAATAAAAATTGTAAGCAAAGTAAATTACCTTTATCAACAACCTACAAAGAACATAAAATATTACAATTAAAATAAATACGGTAATTATATACTCGTAACTGCATTAAATTTGATGTACTTAGCATTTTTGCGAACAAATTAAAAATCTTTAAATTTACATATTCTTTTCCACAATAAACAAATAAATACAAAGGTACTAGAAAATACGATATAAAACTCAACTTTTTAAAAAATGAGACAGAAATTCAATCTATTGGGTAGAATCTTCTGGCACTTTACACAAAACTTTAAAATTCCACTTCCGTAATGTATAGAGCGCATTACTCCAGTTATTTTCAAACTGTTGTATCACGGTAAAACACTTTTTTTTTTATCGGAATTTCACTGATAGCTCAATTTATCTACACAACATTTTTTACATCAAATTAAATTTTTGACGTAAGATTATTTCACATTTTTTATTTTGGATTACGTTTTAATCTCTGATTAACAATATGATAACGTAAATTTTAATAATCAATTATAGATTTCATAACAGCAAAATCTGTGCCTCGCGTATGGCGAACTCTTATTCCAGATCACATTGCCTAGACGACAATACATGTCTACTAGATAAAAATCAGTATTCATCTGATTTCTACGACAGTTCATAGACTGTTCCATATCTCAAATTTCCCAGAATGTTAGTGCGTTGTATATAAAAACCCAAAACTTCAATATACTAATTTCAATATAATAATACATAAAAATACAATAACTTAACGAAACTCATTTACTCTTTAAAATCTTTAAAATTATAATAATTTGTATTTTTTTAACCGTATTTTATTTTTTTCTTCATAGGCATAGTAGTAGTACAAGTACCCCCCCACAAATATTTTGGGATTGTAGAGCTGATAAAAGTTTAAAAAATTCCAATTTTTTAATACAATTAAAAGTTTAAATAACCAGACTTTTAATGCAACTTTTAATACAACTTTAATACAATTAAAAGTTTAAATAATAATAGTACAATAGAATTTCATCATAATTCACTTCCATCCCAAAAAAGAAATGTTAAGCAACTTTTTATTGGTTGTACATTTTGCAATGATTTAGTTTTTTCCATTTAACATATTAAACGTAGGAAAATCAAAAAATCTTACTGGAACGTTATTTTTGAGGTGGGGGAGCTGAAAAAATAGATACCTATTTTTTGAACCTTTTAATCTTTTTTTTGTATCTTTTAATCTTTTTTCTGTGTTTTAATTAAACATACAACAATAATTTTTTAATAAAATTTGATCATAAATTATCCTTACAGCAAAAGAGAAATCTTAGGTAACATTATTCTTGTATAATTATCTTTCCACTATATACTGAACTAATAAATAAGCAGTGCTAGGAAAGTAATACAACTTTGTTGTAAAATGTTTTTCTTTTTTTTGCCAAACCTAAAATAATAAAAATTATGAATTTTTTTATCATTGGAAAAGATAAAAAAATCTTTAAATAAGATTTCCTTGATAATTTTTTAATAAAACATTTTTACACACAAACTAGTTAAAAAAAAAAAAAAAAAAATTATTCTCCTGTAAAAAGGAGTAAAAGGCACTTAAAAAATAAATTTAAAACAAAATTTTCCGATCTCCGTGGCGGAGGGGTAGCGCCTCGGCCTTTCATCTCGTTGGTTTCGAGTTTGAATCCCGGGCAGGGATAACATTTTTCATACGTTACAAATTCAATTTCCATATTTCCACGTACTAAATGATTTTTTTCAAAGCTTTTATTAATTAATTCATCAAGCAGAAAACTAATGTTTATTTGTGTTTATTTATTTTATTTTTCTTTCTTTCTTTTTCTGTTTAGCCTCCGGAACCATGGTAAGGTATTAGTTAAGAGGATGATATGTCTGAATGTAAATGAATTGTAGTCTTGTCCAGTCTTAGATTGACCACTCCTGAGATGTGTGGTTAATTGAAACCCAACTATCAAAGAAAATCGATATCCACGATCTAGTTTTCAAATCCGTATAAAAGTAACTGCCTTTATTAGGACTTGAAACTTAGAACTCTTAACTTCGAAATCAGCTGATTTGCGATGACGAGTTCACCACTAGATCAACCCAGTGGGATTATTTATTCAAGTAATAACAAGTCAGAACCCAGTTATATAGTTACTTTTTTTTTTATGAATAAGAAATTAAATTTTATTGTGATTACAAACACTGTAAAACCTGAGCATGATTCGAACCAAAACCTTCCGAAAGAAAAGTTACACAATGAAAATCGGTAATATGAAATTTAATATAATAATTTAATAAGAAATGAAGGATACATTTTTTATTTGCCGTTATTAAAATTAATCTTCAGGCCAAAAAAAGAAAAACCGGAACGTTATGTTAAAATGTACCGTATTCCGAACTAAAATAAAACTTTTATGTTTTATAACATATTTTTATATTTAGTAACTTTATAAAAAATTCACATTTACTTCAACTGTTAAAAAAAAAACTAGCTTTTAATAAATAATAAAGCCGTACAGAAATAAGAATGAAATAAATGTAAACAAATATACATCAGAAAAATTACATCGTCATGTACTTTACGAACTGTTATTTTCCATTGAAGCCATGGTAGGAATGAATTCAAACCGGGCGAGTTTTATTACGCTAAAATTCTGATGAAAATTTTACTAGCAGAAAAGAAATATAAATACGAAGATAAAAATAAAAAAGCTAGATAGATAACAAAGTTCAATTTTAATAGTAAGCTACGGTTATCAAACATTTTATACCTCAAATATTATTTTTAAAACGGTCATCGCTAAACTATTTCAGAATACAAAATACGCATATAAAATTAACACGATATTGCTGCAGAATATCACACTAAATGCTCGTAAAATATTGCATAAAAAAAATTTAATTATATAATTTTCCATTTTAATGATTGAAAAATCGTTTGAATAATTTTTTTACAAAAAAAAAAAAAAAAAAAAAAAAACAACAGACAACTCACTCAATTGAAATCCATAATAATTTCCAGATCGAATTTCATACAATTCAAGAATGAAACCGGATTTTTATACGTTTTTTTACATATATTTAGATATGTTACATCCTTAAATTTAGCTAGAAGTTAAATTAGTTCTTGAGTATAATATAATTAGATTGTGGAATAAATATAATTCTCGAAATCTGAAGAAAATAAATCAATATATTGATCGGGAGGTGAGTAACCCAAGCCGTAATAAAAAACTGTAATGCGTAGAATAAATATAAACTGTAAAAACATGGTTATGATGCTAAGTATAGATTCCAAATTTATAATATTGTTACAAATAGATTACCTTTTTGAACGATAAATTACTTAGAAAATCAATCTCTTTCTTAAATTAATGTTAATTACCAAATAACATTAATTATTAATAACATTTTTATTGGTGTTAATTTACAAATTAGTAAAAAGATTTTCATGTCATCTCAATGCCGAATAATAATGATAATCAATAAATAAACTGTTGACATTTGAAATTTTATTCGATGAAAAAAATCTGTAATTGAGGGCAGAGATCCTGTAGCCGCCAAAGAATTTATCTTTAGAATATTAGAAAAAAAATATTTTGCTATTTTACATTAAACTAAAGCCTGTTAAGTGCATTATTTCGTTTTGAAAAAATCTGCGGAAACAAACATTTCTACTTAAATATAATTTATATGGGGGGGACTATTAATGTTTTTGTTGTCTTAGAGTCTTTTCAAATTATTATTATAGTCTTCCTACAGAATTTTATCTGAAGATTTATGCATCCGATAAAACTGTTGCTTTCACGAGGGTGAGCTGTAGCTTTTACGCGCAGCGGAATAAATTATCGTTGTTTATAATATAAAGTAATAGTAATTCAGTTCGATAAGATTCCGTTGAATGACAAGGTTAGGTTGTTAAGTAACAACATAAAAAGTAAAATGGGCTTAGTCGTCCGCAAAACTTAGATTATAATGTTACAATAAATAATACTGCACACTTATTTCAATTACAATTATACTGGAAAAATAGATTAAAAGCAAACAAGAACACTAGTGGACGTATTAAGTAATTTAAAACTTATTCTACATTTTCTCTACATGAAGCGTTATCTGGGTGAAAATATACAGTTATCAATTTTTATCACAAACTTATAAGTAGGAATATACCTATAGATTTATAAAAAACTTTCTAAACAAGTAAAAAATACGATCGATTGAGTTGTTTTTATTATGTTCTGAGTTATATTAAGAAGAGTACTTGAGCAAAAATTTAATTAAATAAAAATATTAATGATTTCAAATCTTTTATCTCCAGAAGAAGATTGAATTTTTCACTATATGAGAAAGATGAGAAAATTCATGAAAATACATACATTCTAGCTACTTATAATGAATATTGTGAATAAAAATCTGAACTTAAAAAAAAATTAAAGACAAGTTAATAGATCACTGGACTGTTTTACCGTAATGGGGCAGATACAGTTTATTGAATAAAAAAATGTGAAACGGATCTTCTCAACTGTCGGTATAACAATTATATTCCTGACAATTAAACAAGAATAGAACAAGAAAAAGGGATTAATGTTTACAATAAGGTCATAAGATTGCAAGAAGGTAAAAAAATACTTCACATCAACCGTAAAATAATACACAGCACTGTTACTGCCCCTTTGATTTAATCTTTGCAAATTTTCTTTATGTTTATAAGGTAAATAAATTCATTCGTATATATGACATCTCATCATAGATGCGCACGCGATTTCTTTCTTTCGCTAAATAAAAACTCTATTTTAAGACTAACGTATATGAAGTAAACTACCTTCCAATATTATTTCAAAATGTCTTCTATCGCTAAAACATATTCAGAAAAAAATAACTAGTTCATTTACTATAGCAACGTTTAACAAAATTTTATTTCGAAAACTGATATTTAGTTAAATGTATAAAACCCGTATTAAAATAAGAAACTGAAGGTACAGAAATGACATAATTTATAATCTAAGAAGAAAATAAATATGTTACAATTTTTTTTTTTTTTTTACCAAATACAATACTTTTTATACATTGTATCCCGGGAAGAAGGTTATATATTTTATCGATCTTAAGTTATACTTCCCTGAAATAGACTTTGATTTGTATTTAATTTTGAATAGATTTTTAAAAGCACTAAAACATGCACTAGAAACTATTATGTTTTTGTGGCATACAAATATGGCCCCTTTAAAAAAACAAAAATTAGATTTGAATAACTTAGGGAATTTTTTAACCATAAAATATGCTGAAATTATTAATACTTATAAGCTAAAAATATCAGGTATCGTAGAAAAATCAATATAAGAATATCTATTGAGTCCCAATAAAGCCATTTCACCATTTTGTATGTATATATATATTAATATTCGTGTGTATATACGTGTATATGTGTAACCCATCACGAATGGAAACCCTAATCAAACGTAAAAAAGTTCTTTCGATTAAATAATTTTCCTATGTCAATTCTCATAGTCAATATGTCAAAATAGTCATATGTCAAGTCCACAGTTGTTAAAGGTATAATTCACATTCCAAACTTGAAGAAAAAATGATGAAATTAAGCAAGATCTGAAGGAGTAACCTGTAGTTTAAAAATACTAGTAGTAATTAATAACAAAAAAATTAATATATTAATATTTAATTCACTAATATACGGATGAAGATAATCTGCATTTCATATATTTATAAAGTGAGATAAAACTTGAATTCAAAAGAGCAATTTCGGACATGAATCAAACATTTTCTGATACCAATAGTAAGAGACGCAAAACGAGTAGTATGCGGATTTTAATTGAATTCATGTTTTTAAATAATCACCAAATGAATTTGGATTGAGATAGTTTTCTGAAGTACAATTCTAAATCGGAATCAAATAAAGATTGGGGGAAGAGAGAGGGAGAGAAAGAGTTTACTGTAAAGTGTGTTCCTTTTACTTTTTATCTATGATAAAACTGGGACACAAAACTAACTTTTTTTCTCAAGAAGAAAAATATGTGATTCTGATAGTATTTTTTTCTCCTGAATTCAAATATGATATCGTTTTTTCCCACCAAGCAAGTTTTCCGAGAGACAGGCATTTATATTTTCGAATATTTTAATACTTTCTGCATTCTTAACTTCACAATATTCAAACGTTTGACTCATCTAGAAAGTACGAAATTACAATTTTTTCTAATATTTTGCTTGTGGAGCATCTCTCTTGATGGTCCAACAAAAATCGGCCAGCTTATTAGGGTTCCATTTGTCTTGATACTTCTTTTCCATAGCCAAAATCTCCTGATGAAAGTGTTCCCGTACTCATCGCTCAATGCGCCAAGAATTTCCGGGAAGAAATCTAGATTCGAGTACAGGATATGTATTTTTAAGACCCAGGAAGATATTACAACCCAAATTTTTATAAGATCGTAAACTTTCAATATCACGGTAATTTTCCGCCTTTCGATTTTCGAAAACCACTTGAGTTACATTTCTGAATGCTTGCCAAGCTGCTTTCTCCAGTGGATTCAATAGTTCCTCATATTTTTCATGATGCATTAGAAATCATATATGTGGGCCCACAAATATTCCTGTTTTAAATTTTGCATACCTATTTTCACGAAACTTGTTTTAAATACATGAAACTAGAAGTAGTATGTGTGTGGTCTTGACGAAATTCATCATTAATTCTAAATTTGATACAGAGGTTGATACAGAGAATAGTTTGTAACGGAGGTAAATACACATTTTTCGGATTACAAATAGAACATGTTTCAGATTTTTTCTGTTCAGTGATTCGCGTTTAGGCCATTTTTTTTTTTTGTAATGAAATGGTTTTTTTTGTCCCTACTATCCCATGCACACAAAAAACAACAATACTTTGTGTAACCAAGCTGCAGACCAAGAATAAATGCCTTCAAATAATCACAAATATTCCAGTCATTCACTGCATATTGAAGCTTTCCCAATATAAATTTAATTTTTATATGTTTCTTTGATTCCAGCAGAGTGAGCCACAGGTACTGATGGAAATTTATTGTCATTATTCAGAAGAAGAGGTATTAAACTAACTTGGATGAATCAAAGAACGAACGTTCATTATGTTTATTACATTGGGGGGGGGGGGTTATGTTTATTAAAAAGTGTCACCAAGAGAAGAGATGACATTACAAATCATTAAGTCGTTTTCTTCAAAAAAACAGTCTTTAAATTCGGAATGAAAATTACGACAAGTATATATCTCTGCATTCTTTTGAAGAAGATTCCATCCTTTTAGCAGGGAAGCAAGCATTTCAAACTGTTTTTTTCTGGATAATTTTAAATCTCGTATGAGATCGTTAAAATTCTGATGAGCCTGTAGATAAAGCTGAGATAAAATCCTTTGTTCAAAAGTTGTATTACCAGAATCTACTTCTTCTACTTCCTTACTTCCAGCAAATTATGAGCTCTCTTCATCTAATGTCACATATTTTGGAGGCCTTGGTATGGGCAATTCTTCGCAGTGTGCAACGGGTCTCATTGCAGATTGCTAGTTAGGGTGCACCTCTGTACGTTTTGATTTTGGCGTATTCTCTTTAATGTTTGTTAAGCAGAAATAACAGTAGGAAGAGTGATATTTGAGTTCCCTCCAAATCATAATATAGCAAATGGCACATGACCTGTGCCATTTTTCAATGCGGAGAGAAGCCTAGAACACGATAAACAACAGCCCGGGCCCAGGTACTTATTAGTTCCAGACTTTATACACAAAACAGTTTATAACACCTTTTTACTAATGGTGTAAGGCATTTCACGATATACATAACAAAAATTGTTGGATGATTTAAACAAACTCTGGGCCATTTTGCATCCAACACTAATTAAATAAATAAAGTTGTATATATGTAATACTTAATAATTCAGACACACAAGTACTCACAATAACATGTTTACTGGTTCACTACTATCTCCGAATTAGAATCGTTCTGATGAATATGTACTACACTCCATCATTTGTACATTTCTATAGAGGTCTGCACCTTTATATACACACCTGCACAACAGTAGCTACGCTAGCCTTTGTTAGCTCACTTGGTTCCATAATACTTACAATGGTCAAGGAGCTTTTACTTGACAATGGAAAAATGGATGAAAAAACATTTTAAAATAATTAAAATAACAAAAATTGTGGGGAATGGAGAAATTCCGAATACACATTTGAAAACAGGTTAAAAAGCTGCATTAAGTAAACCGTGAAACAAAAATTATGCTGACCAGTGTAATCATCGCAAATGAAAATCCCTAAATATTAATACATTATGGTAAATCGATGTACAACTGTGTTTTATGTAATTACATTAAAATGTGTATACTGTATTATTATTTTGCATATATAAATAAGTCTTGCAGCATTTACCACAAAACACCAATAATCATACTTCCACTGTATAAACATATAAAATATAAAATTATTAACTACGTTTCACAATGCTTTTAGGATTATAATAAAATAATGTATGTAAGAGAATACTCAGAAATTAATAACGTTTGACAATTACTAAAGTGTGTACAATACAAATACAATATTATGTAAAATAAACCATTAACGTATGCTGAAAAAAGCTAAAAAAAAAAAGAAAAGAAAAAAACACATATACGCTAACTATGAAAGAGCTATATAAAGTATAATTAATACAACCAATATATCAACAGAGTATTTAATAAAGGGGAAATATAACGCCCAGTTTTAGGTCAAATTTTTCCTAAAAAAAAAAAAAATAAAAAAGAGCCTCCCTTTTCGCTTATCGGCCTACCGTGACAAGTTCCACGATGAGTGCTAAATCTTTGTAAAAAAATAAATAAATAAAAACAATAATAAATCGCAAAAAAGAACACAACCTATTTGTTAAACATTCTGTAAACAGCTTTTCTAATTCAAATTTAATACCTCAACACATCTCTTATATTTTAATTAATTTCTTTTATTTATTGTTGTAGCTTTTTTTAAAAATTCAATTAATGATTATAATAAGGAAAAATCGACTCGTTTAAAATAATTTTGTAAATCATTTATAAAAAATAAACTATTTTTTTTATGTGTGTAAAATATATCATTTTATCAAACAGCCGCGGTTTAATTATTTCAAGTATACTATAATTAAAAGTTAAATAAAATTTGATAAGTTTTATATATTACCAAAGAAATCTATGTACGGTTTAAAATTATTCTTCCTCTCACTAACTCATGTATTCTTTTATCATTAAGTTATCTAAAACTCAAGGTACGCATAAAATGCAGCACGAAATCTTTACATTAGGAAAAAACCCCCTTCATTACAAATTAAGATAAATTTATATACTGTGAAAAATATACTAAATTAAAGGTAAATAACGACTCGCTACCAAGTAAAAACGTACGGTATATAAAAAGTATGACAAAAGAAAACAGTTAAAAAAAAGGAATAAAATATTCGAGTCCACTAGGGCTCAGGGGCATTAAACAAAAATCTAGTACTGTGTGAAGTAGAGATGAATTCAGGAAACAATTTCACCAATACAGTCAAGAAGAGATAAAATATAAAATAAATATATACCGCATATAAGATTAATTTTATTATTAGACTAACATTTTATTAAAAATCATGTTAGTATAAGTCAATCTTACAATTAATAGATACAATAATTAAGAAATTTTCGGATACAGTAAAAACTACGCAGAATAATAGAAAAAGAAGTATTTTATTTTATAACCGTATTATACATAATAAGTTAAAATATATAAAATCATTTGATCATTTAATTACCCGTATGCGAGCTGTAATCTCTTAAATAAAATCTCAAAGTAACATTAAAATAAGTAATTTATGACTATTTTATTTTTATTTTATAGTAATGCTATAAAGTACTAAAACTTTTATGTTTACAAAAATTTCACAGTTAAAAAAATGTTTAGATTAGTAATTTAATAATTAATTAGTTCGTATAAAAAAAAAAAATCAAGATATTTTTTTAATCATATGATTGCTCCATATTTAATTTTCTTTCTCCTATAGAATCAAGTCATATGCAATAAGCCATAATTTTTCTTAAAAAGTAAATAGAGTAATCCGTTTACGTAACGAATATCACATAATAAAAGATATTGAATGATTTTTTTTAATGAAAAATCTAACGATTAAAAAAAATATGTTATTAAATTTTTATTTATGGGGTAAGATAGTATCTAATTTAAATGTATCGTGCGAACTACTGGATTCTGAAAAGAGATGCAACAAAAGAATATTAACAAAATTTATCAAAATCAAAGAAGAGATTTTGAAGTATCTGATTTATTATTTCAACCCGCATAACCTTTAAATTTCAGTATTACTATATATTTTATAAAATAAAGAATTTGTTATTTTTCCCCAATATTAAAAGGAAACTAAATAAAATAAAGAACTAAAATAAATAATGAACAAATAAAAAATTAAATTAAAATAGTCTTAAAACTAAAAATACTATCCACAAACAAATTCATGTAAGATACTCTTATGTATGGATTGAATCAGATAAAGGGACGCTGATCACTGAAAATAAGTAATAATCATTGGTTAAAGATTTTTTATGTAAGAAATAAATAAAAATACCTTTTATCATAAATGGTGAATCATTACTATGAACAACTTCGCAAAACAAAATATCGATTCCTGAAACAAAAAAAAAAAACCAAAAAATAAGAAATTGATTAATTATTTAAAAATAAAAAAAAAGATAGGTAGTTATTTTAAATCAAAGTATGGAAACCCTTCAACAATTTTGACACCGTTTCAGATTACACAGATTACTGTAACTTTCAGGATAACGTATCGGTCAACTACTTTACTTAACTATAGTCCAGGGATTGTAACTCAAATATTTTAAATATTAACACCATTTATGTGAAAGATAATTCATTATAAAGGTCACTTTAAGACAAGAAAACAGTACAAATAAAAAGTTGGTAAGATGACTGTGCCCAAAATGGCGGCAGGATAAAGTCTGGATTTTGAAAATTACTAAATTTACTAAGTTCAAATAATTAAATAAAATGAAATTAAACTGAATGAAATTAGAATTTAATCTAATTTTATTAAAATATATTCTAAAAGTTAAATTGAAATTTTAAAAAGTTAAAAAAAAATATTTTTTAACACAAAAAAAATTGTTTTTGTTCCAATCTACTGAGTAAATAAATAAAAATATTGTCACCTAATCAAGCTGATCAGCTGATCATTGGTGGCTTACTATTAATCCAAAAATGAAGCTTATTTAATTACTAATTGAGTGTTTCATTATAACACTATTTATTTCTTATAAGGATTTATTGTGATCGGTTGGCTAATTCATTTTGTCTTACCTTTACCGCATTTGTTAGTTACATCTTTTGTAATTGTTTTTTACTGAGTTAATTTTTTCTAGCTATCTGCTAATATTGCTATCAACATGTCACTTAGTGGACAGGCGAAGGTTACAGTTTTAATGATGAGGGGTTTCGGTGATAGAGGTAGATCGTATGATGAAGTTTGTGAATTGTTCAATGCAAAGTTTAACAATCGTAACCCTATTTCGAAAGGTGTCAAGAACCATCAAACGATTTGAAGAAAAAGGGAGCATTAATAATAAGGAAAAACCAGGGCGGCCTAAATCTACAACAAATTTGTGAAGATCCTAATTTATTAAACACATAGTTTTTAGTAAATAGATCACTTTTTTTTTAAATGGCAGTGTAAATCGCCATAATTGTCGATACTGACTAGATATTAATCCACAATGATATCGTGAGACACATACACAGTAAATGTAGATCATCAAAGATGATGTAGTAAATGTACATCATCAAAGTAAATGTGATATTGCTGTGGACGACTGATAAGGACTATATTAATTGAAGGAAATTTAAACGCAGTCAAATATGAGGCTTTGGGTTCTCGATCATATCGTTCCAAATATTCAAAACGTTGTTGGCTCCAAATTCCAATTCATTTGATACAAAAAAATGGAACCTCGCTTCATTTCCGTCATCAGGTACGTGATATTTTAAATGTATTTTTTCCTGGAAGATGGTTTGTGCCGAGGGGCTCAAATAGAATGGCCAGCGGCATCATCTACCTTGTCACCATCGAATTACTTTCTATGGAGCTACTAAAAAAGTACTGTTTATTATAATAAGCCCCATGATATCGATGATTTACAAATTACAATTTGATATTCAGCAAAAAATATCACTAGTGAATAATTGAATAATGCAGTATCATTCTTTTACAACCGACTGGCACCCATTCAGACATTAGAAATAGGACTTTTATTTTGAACATTTATTTAAATGAAATGTAAGTAAATAAGCAAACAATATGCTTAACAGACGTTTTCTTAAATAAATTTATTCGATACTATCTATTTAATCACATTTTTATAAATTTATTTATGAGATAACTGGTTCCTTAAATTATCAATGTAATATTTTTCAAAATCCAAACTTTATCCCGGCGCAATTTTATAGGAACCGACAAAATTTCTGTTTGTACGATATTTCTTGCTTTAAAATGATCTAACACACAAAGGCTGTTACCATTTAGAATATTTGAGATAAAACCCCTGGCCCCCAACATGGAGTTGAAATTCTCTTTCAATAGGTAAGATAGTAGATAGATCATGAAAGTTACAGTATTTTTGTTGGAATCGTTTTAAAGTGGTTGAGGGGTTTCCATGCTATTGACTCGTTCTATCATTTTTATAAATACATCTCCGAGGGTGTCATTGCTTCAAACTTTTTTTTTGTGTGTCTAACCTCCAGAACCACTGTTAAGGTATATCTTCATAGGATGAGATGAATGAATTGTAGCGTGAGTGAAAAATACCATGCCTGGCCAGGATTCGAATCTGGATCCTCCGGATGAAAAGTGAGACGCACAGGTAGCCAGGACTAGGTCTTTTAATTATATGGCATGCCGCTAATGAGGAGACCAGAAAGGGATCCCCCACTGGGAATCCGGTCTTTACGTCTCACCTCTAATAGAGAACCCTCAAAGGGATCCCCACCGGGACTACGATTTTACATTGCCGCCAGTGCCACTAAAAAAATCAGTCCCGTCCGATCATTGATGGTGGACGCCGGAATCTCTTACTCCTCTCGGACGGGACTATCCCTTGCAGGAACCACACATTCATGGTGTAGGTAAAGCCTTACACTCTTGGATCCCAGGGTGCATAAACATGTGTTCTTCAGAAAGAATATCGTGCCTCCCGCTGACAGTCCTTCCGCAGATGACCGGCCTCACCCCAGCTGAAACACTGGCCACTCCGATCCGGGCCGCAACAAGACTTGGCCTTATGGTCCGGACTCCAATAACGCAAGCAAAGATCTTCAAAGGAACGCTTCATCATCTCACATGCCACCCATCCTATAAGAACCCGCCCTTCAGTCAATAATTAGTCCGTAAGGATGGGCGGCACTGTCATGGTGATCACGAGTCCGCAGCTTTTTCTTCTCCTCCAATATCGGGAAAGAAAGTCTCAATCATCACTTCCCTTAAAATTTTTTCGGTTGCCACTCGGAACTCGTTTCATCACCGTATCCCTTCGTAAGCTTCAGGAAATCTCACTCATACTCTCCGCTACTCTCACTGTCCTAAGACATAGCAGTAAATCACCAAAACTAAAACGTAAACACATGTTTACATATACTTCGTTACTAAAACAAACAATCCCTAGCAACACTAAGATAGGATTGAAAAAAAAACACCAAAAAAGTATACTAAACTAACAAAAACTCAACAAGAACAAAAAAAACGTAAAAATACTAAAATAAAAACACAAACAATAACAACAAAAGAAAATTATAATAAAATATAACAATCTACAGCAGGGATCCAGGAGCTTCGCAAACACGTCCGCACCCTGTCAAATTACCTGATCAATTAAAGATAAAGATTTCAAATATTTTATTCTTACAAATATGTAGTATTACTGTAGAAGTCACAATATTACAAATTTTTTAGGCCTTTCATCCGGAGGTTCACAGGTTCGAATCCCGGTCAGGCTTGACGTTTTCACACACGCTACAAATCATCGTCACGTACGATTATCATCGTTACGTATTCATCGTCTGAAGCAGTACCTAATGGTGGTTCCGGACGTTAAAAAAAATTATCATAAATTATACATATATTTAGATATATGTATACAGCGTGTATCAACGAACCGTTCACAGCCTGCTGCGAATTACAGCAAAATCCCAATTTTATAAATAGAAAAATAATTCGTCTGAAATTTGTTATAATTTTTTATTTACTTCACAACAATTTCTTTCTTTTTTTTAAACCAAATATTCTCTCAGGAACGGGTGGAGGGACTGAGCTGAAATATGAGCATCGTTGCTTTTTAAGTATTTTAGTCCCTGTGGGAGTTTCACCTTTCAGGAGGACCTGCACGCGTGGATGCCTGCCATATAAATATTAGCAATTTTCAGTATTTTGATACAGAAATTTCAACAAAATAAGGATAAATCACTTAAATGGCAATTTTTCAATATTCAATACGAAGCAGACACAGATTACGATAGAATTATTCATAAATCAATTAAAGCGTTAATAATTATTAACAGTCATTATTAGAAAGTGAACTATAATACAAACTAAACGTTTTACTTAGGTTTTTTCCCGACCAATGAAATTTTGAAATTTATGACCGACAACTTCTTAATGAGACTTCAATCAAGTCTCAATATATTAATTGAGACTGATCAATTAATACATTGAGACTTCATAATCAAGTCAACAATATACAATTCCTTTAATATAAAATTACTATTAAATTTAATTTATTCATCTGCTAACGTATATATGGATAATTTTTTTGGATCAAATTAATTTACAGTCGGTTTCGAGGATTTCATCCTGTAAATTTATGACAATAATAAATTTATAAAGGAGTTTCCCTTAAAACACCTTAATTACATTTCAGGCATCAACAGTAAATCAAAGGTAGGAAAAGCAATGATAATCAAGTCTATGAACTAAAAATCATAATAATATCCAGTACTATGAATAAAACTACAACATAAAAAGAATAATAGAGTACAGAAACATTTTAATGACGCAGAACTGAAGAGAGGTCTCGTCCTGAATATCATTATTAGGTTCCTACTTTAGTGTATATACTGTTTTAATCATCTTACGTCTTCCCCATGATGAAAAGGTTCCGTACGGATCAAGGCGCTTATGTAATGCATGTCACAAATGTATTCTGGAATCGTTGAATAATCTCTATTTGATCGTATTCGCCGTACCTCAGAGAGGTGGATTTGTATGTCCAAACCGGTTTTATCACTTTGTACTGAAGTAGTTTGTTAGATAGTTGCTTGAAGGATAGTTTCAATTTTCCTACTTAATTACCAGTATAGCTCCTTAAATTTCGTATCTAGTTGATTCCTTTTTTCATTAAAGTGAACCTTCCATGTCAATCGACGATCTAGATAATACTTAAATACCGTATACTTTCATCTCGCGGGATGTTATCTCCATCTAAATGGCTTTCACCTTCCACCTTTTTTCATAATTTTCTGCAGCCACCTTTTCTCATCGCGAATGTCGTTTGAGTTGATTTCGCTTAATTAACCTTCGTTTTCCATTTTTTCAACCACTCAGTTAGAAATTCTTGCCGAACAAAACGAACAGTACGTTTTCTCCTCCAAGCAATTGGTCTCAACTAGACCAATGTTCTTGTGTGTCTGTTCAATGGTGGAAAGACCACTCCAAAATCTAAACTGGTTATCACAAATAATTCCACTCTTTTAATACAGGTCACAATGTCTGAAGGAATTGTCTAGATATGCTAGATATAATAGGCAGCAGGCTTATTAGACATACGAGGACACGTTATGAACAGATTTGCCGGGCTTAGGTACCATCACAACTTGACACACCTTCCACTCCAACGGATAACACGTTATTTGAAGGAATAGTTTACTGTAGAACAGTTAAATATTATAAATTATGGCCTCAGATGGATGCATAATGAGCATTTTATTGATAGCCAATTCAAGTCCAGGCACTCTCTTTGAGTTCTGCTCCTTTTAAATCACTTCTAGCACTTCCCTAGATGAAAAAGACTTAATCGAAAGGCTCATTGGAATCACACTCACTAAGAAGTCTAGAATTTTCTCTTCAATAGCATAGTTGTTTAACAAATAATTATCCAAGTCGAAGGTTCTAAGGTTCGTAGTAAGAGTAGTTGCTTTTATACGGACTGAATACTTGACAGTGGATACCGATGTACTTGGTGTTGGGGTCCAATTATCTACACTTCTCAGTAATGGTCGACCTGAGTCTGTAGAAAACTACAACTCACTTATATGTCACACATATCATCCTCATTAAAACTGGGCCGCGTGTGGGGAGGGGGTTGCTTATACTTTACTAGTTGCAAATATTGCAACCAACATATTACTAATAGAAAAAAAATTAATTTTTTATTTCTACCTGCTCCAATCGTTTTCATGGCTCTGATATACATCATAGGCATAAGCGAATACTATCATCATCTTAAAATTGTTCAGAGCAACATTCTTTGAAAATAATGATATTCTTTACAAATCCAGTCCCTGTTCACTATGGGTGTCATAATTCAACTGCTACAGGCGATCTTACATGGGACACTAGTCTCTGAAAGTAATGGTAAAACAATTCTTAAAAGTAGGGAACACCCCACGCCTGTCATAGAAGGAAAGATAAGTAGTAAAGTTTCCTGTTGCCTTCAGATATTCAAATACGCAGCTGCATATCAAGCCCATCGAATCAGAGGTTATGGTATACCAAATTTTGTACATAAAACTCCAAAACTTTTAAAAATATTTTTAAACAGTATTTAAGTGTTTATTTTATTAATAAAATTTAATTAATCGATTAAAAGAAGCCTTTTCTTTTCTGTTTAGCCTCCAGAACCATCTTAAGGTATTACGTCAGAGAATGATGTGTATGAATGTAAATGAAGAGTAGTCTTGTACAGTCTCAGGTCGACCATTCATGAGATGCGTGATTAATTGTAACTCAGTCACCAAAGAACATCGGTATCCACGATTAAGAGACACCTTAGTTTTTCATAATTTAACGAACCGAATTTTAAGCTAAATATGTTGATTTTTATTTGACAATAATTAATTAAACTCAAAATTCCTAAATACTCCATTAGTTACAACGATGTTACTGTTTCGTTTTCACTACTTGCTCTATTCATCATAAACGGTGTACATAAAGCATCATAAATACGAGTAGTACCGGATATCGGTTATTAAGATTGCTATCCATGACAGTAATGTTATTCTTTATCCAGCTATTTTATTATGAACAGTGATGGTGTTTCTTATAAGGCTGCGTACTATAATCGGTTAAATAATACTACGTACGTTATTAAAGTATACATAAGTACTACGTACTTATGTATACTTTTTTCAGATACTGAACCTATAGGTAACATTTATATACATAAAACGTAATGAATGAAAAATAAAAAATATTTTTAACTGCTCCCTGGAAAAATATAAAATTTATGAACAAACCAAAGAATAAATTAGTTCCATTTTTATAACAGCACAGTAAAATAATAAAGTTATTCTAACAGTAAAATTATTCTTATTACTATTTTTATAAGAAACATTTATTACATATAATAAAGTTTACCGTGTTTCAGTCTTTCATTTTATTTCTATTACAATTATATTTATTATTATTAATAGAAAAAAAATTATTATTTATTTATCTAACTTTACAACATAATGGTATTAATAACAGTTATTTTTAAAGCAATGAAAAGCTTTACAATAATTATTATAGTATGAAATAATTGAGAATTGTGAACAAATAAAGAACAAAATTAACTGACGCTGTTGTCTCTAGTAAAGAAAATAAATTACATTACGTACTCGCAAAATAAGTGCAATTACAGGGTAACTAGAGATCTCTTTTACACTAATCGAGTACTTACAAGTCGTAGATAAAGTAAGAAATTTGAACCGGACGCCTTAACTTTGTAATACAATATCTACAATCATGATGATAACTTTCTTTGTTAAAATGATTATAAAGTCTAAGAGATGGTTATACGATAGATTCGAATGAAAATAGCGGGAACAGTCGATTTCGGTTTTCGTAACGATAGGATAAAGAGAGGCCAAACGATAAACAGAATACTGGAGAAGGATGAAAACAGAATGAGACAGATGCAAAGGAGAAATGATTTGTGTAATGAAATAGTCCGTGGACAATGGGATGATATGCATTGATATTTCCCTTTTGTTGTAGCCTAATGCTGGGAAAACAATAGGGGTCTACAATGGTTCATCCACTAATGGATACGACGTTCCCTATTCCACATTTCTCCTTTAAACTCCCCCCCCCCTAACCCTCTCTTATCTACAAACTACCCTTTCTAGAACCAAAACATAACAACAACATACATAAAACCCTCCTTCTAACATGTGCTTTTGCCAACCGTTTTTTTTTTTTTTTTTATTTCCCAGCAAGAATTCTAACTGGTCTAAATGGCATTTTAATTAATAAAGAGTTAAAATTAATCATTAACTTTTCTCTATTAAAACTGATAAAAATAATAATTGAAAATAAGTAACAATAATCATAATCTGTAAGCGTAATAAGCATTTGTAAGCTTAACGTTATAAGCATAAAATTAAAGATAAAAGATTAAAGATAAAATAAATATTAAAATGAAAAAATTAAGAATTAGTATTGAAATTCCCAGACTTAATGAAATAATTTTAATAAAAGAACCTATTTTTTAAGAATATGAACAGACTAACAGTAACAGTAATTATAATAATTATAGCTAATGAAATAAACTGAACGATTTCCTCTTTTATAACCACATTATATTACTGTCAGAAAAATCCAAATAGTTAAAAAAAAATTAAAATCCTGCAAAATTATAACAATGAAATCTATTTACATGAGACACAAAGTAAAATAGAGATAAACCTGACAACTAGAGTTAATTTTTACAAAACTGGGTAATGAGTACAAATAAAATCTTTTTTTTCTTTTTAGAACCTCAAATGTAAAGAAATCTTCAATCGTTACCAAATAATATGTATGAAAACTTATGAAGAACCATTAAATGACCATTGAATAGGCCATTGCATGGCCCGATAAAGGTTGACGTGCTGGTTATTTAAAACTTACAGAATAAATATAACGTACCTTCTCCACCTACCTGTATACAAACAACCATTAATCAGTTCTGATCAGAGTTTGTGTAAAAAAATGTCTGTATAGAAGATGCATCTTGATATGCAAGAAGAAAGGTACAGAAGACGGGTGGACGAGATTAAAAGGAACTCCAACTATAGTTTTGTACACGTACAGATGGACAGAAAACGCTGGAAGATGATTCAATCATCAGAGGCAAAATAAAAAATATACTGCAATACATCCTATATTGTATCGAAAATATTTTTTCGATCAAATTTTTCAATTCCTTGAAAAAATAAAAACAAACTTCTTTAAGTGCTAAAAAAAATAAATAAATAATAATATAAGGTTTTAATCACAAAAACAAACGAAGTGAAATTTTATTAGTTTGTTAATTTTTACGTAACTATATAAAACGATTTCATAAAAACAATAGTTAAAAACTTTATACCGAACATAAAGAAAAAAAAAAAAAACAGAACAATTTCTTTTTATATGACTTATTAAAGTCAGACGACTTTGATTCGTTACAGAGTTATAAACTGTACACATGCTACAAAAAAGGGGCTGATTCATGTTTAATATAATAGAGTTTGAAGTTTATGCAAATATATACTTGCGTATATACATATATATATTTATATGCATATAAACTCCACAGTGACTTTTTAAAACCGTTAAAATTATATATACCGTAGAAAAATAAAAGTGCCCACAAATAAATAGAATTACATAGATCATTCAAGTACAATAATGAAATAAATACAAAAAAATTCCGGAATTAAATGGTGTAATTTTTATACTTATAAAGACATAAAAATGTTAAATACGTAAAGTGGTAGAAGTAGTAAAAATAAAGCATTAAAAACATCATTGGCAATAATAAATGAAATAACTTCTTTTTTTTTTAAATAAATGGTGAATTCAACTATATAATCCCGCCAGAAATGTTTAACTTCAAAATACAAAATGTATTTTGTATAAAACAAGGTTTTTACTTATTCCTGTTTGCGTATAGAAAACCTATTAATTTGTTACTTTTCCACTGTTATCTTCATCATGTTACTGAAAAATGAAATGCAAAGCAATGAAGATACACACTAACATTTTCAAGTAAGAATTCTTTTTTATTGCTTTCATTGTTTCTTGAATTAATTTTTTGTATTCTTAAATTATTATTTTTGAAAAAGCAAAATTTTTAAACATTATTATTTATATCTACATGCTTGTAAGGAGGCTAAAATCCAATATTTTTATTTAAAATTGTTGTTGTTCAGATAATAATCATATTATCTTTTCTGCTAGATTACTATAGTTTCCTTGTTTAGTACTGCTTACCATTCATAGCTTCATTCTTTTATAACTTGTTAACGACTTTGGGAACTACTCCATTTACAAAACTTATTGTACTTAAATTACAAAATTGTCATTTTATTTCAGTACAGTAAGTTTTGACAATGGAGTGCTTCCAAAACTCGTCAGTAAGAGATAAAAGAATGAAGTTAAGAAAGGTAAGGACTGCTAAACGTAGGTTTTTATTTAAAATTAATGTAATTGTCGAGAGAACTACAAACTTCATTCGATTTACCAAAATATTTTTATAACCGCATTAAATATTTCATAATATTGACTTTAAACGGAAATTTTTAATTTATTTTTGGAATAAGCTTTCTATATTTTTAAGTAACACATTAAAAAACAAAAAAAAAAAAAAAACAAAATAAATCTGTAAAAAAAATTAAATTGTGATCTATTATATTTATTTTGAAACTAAATTGAAAAAATAGCATATTATTTGTATTTACAAACTTTTAGTTAGTTTTTTAAAACCTTCATTTGGGTTTGAAGATTTAGTAACCAACAAGCTTAGAAGTTTATTTCCATCAAAATCATAAGGAAAAAGTTAACATGTCTTAAAATATGTCTGAATACGCAAAGGACTACACTTAGATTTCTGTTATAAAATAAATAAATAAAAAATAATGAAACTCTACTCAAAGGTCTAGTTATACAAACACGGACAAAATAACTGAGTAAAATCATGATTTGTATATAAAGATACATGAAAGATACTATACGAAGACGAAACTAGCACAACAAAAACACTAAACAGTTTGTATTCACTTATAAGATTTTAATTTAATTGACTTAGATATAACACTTACAACAATGTGTACAATCTTTGGAAATGAAACATGGACCACTGATATTTCTGTAGAATAGTAGTCGTAGTCAAACCAGGCATTTAAGCTCAAAAATAAAAAAAAATACAGTATAATTTTTTTTTGTTTATACAATTATAAATCTACATTTATACTTTTAATAAATCTCGTTGCCTCGGCACAACGAGATTTATTAAAAGTCTGCAACTGACATGAAGGACAGCAAGGTTACAGCAGTTAAATCCTCTTCCTTTTATTCTAGTTGGGACTCTGTAAAAGCTGCCGGATGATTTTTTTTGTAGCGTGTGACAAAAGTCATACCTGTCCGGAACTCGAAATAAGTACCTGTAGATGAAAGGTAGACACTCTAACCCTCCTTCACGGTGATCGGGACATTATAGTAAAAGAAATTTGTTGTGAAACAGTCATAGAGTTTTTTTAATTTTTATTTTCAATAATTTCATTTTTTTAAATTAGATATTTGATTTAAAATAATTCTATTTGGCTTTTATTGGGAGTAACTGCAAGAATTTTCTCACAATTAGAATCTCTATAAATTTCGCTTTGAGCTTTATTTGGTTAATGGTAATCTTAGAATGTGAATTTACAAGCCTAAATATAGAGTGCTTCTCGACGCGAATTATTAAGTTTTACTACAATTTTCTCGAAAACCTCTAAAGAAACATCTTTTTGAATTACAACTTCCGTAATTAAATTTTTTTATCCATCTAAAATTGCAAATGTAATTAATTTTATTCAATAATTTATGACTGGAGTTTCAGAATTTCATTATTAGAAATTCAGTGTAGATATCTGGGCGAAATCATTCGATAATCATAGCTAAAAACCAAAGCATTTCCAGATCTTTTTTTACACAATTTAAAAAAAATAAATTAATTATAATACTAATATTTTAAATTTGAATTTGGATAATCCATTCAAATTTCACTACGGCTTGGCATTTTATAGAAGCTACAAAATTTTTCTCAAATTAAGGAAATAAATAAGGTAATTCGGCTTTTGTAGGTCTACAACTATATTAAAAAGAAATTTAATTTAATATATAAAACCAAATTATAAAAAACTATTTAAAAAAAATATATATCAATGTGGAAGACATATTAATATAAAGTTATTAATTATTAATATAAAATATTAACTATAAGGAATTAATTCTGAAATAAAAATATAAACAAATACCTTCACGGCCCCATAGTATACCGTATTTACCATATACAATAAGTATTAAAAGATTCTCAAAGAGAAAATTAATTTTTACTTAATAACGTTCAAGTTAACTTGATAAATAAAACATATTTAATTTTATAAAATATTTATTTACAAAAGTATTAACTGTATTGTACACAAAAACAAGATTTGTTAGAATTTATTCAACAAGACATCTGCGTGTCTGACATTTTCTAAACTCTTCAATAATAAATATTTTTCGTAGAAAAACCAATGACTGCCAGTCGAGCCTTCAATCATTCTTCCCCCTCACTCAAAATAGGATTTTCAATTCTTTACGGAAATCTTGCATGTCAGTAACTCTCACTCTCTCTTTCTCTCTCTCTAGATGTGTGTATATATATATATATACACGTTAAATAAATATTATTGAAGTAATGCCCAAATAGTACTTAATTTTTTATTGTAAAAACTTTCACTGAAAATAAATTATTTCTTTATTTTGTGAATTCTATGTTCTTTAGAATAAAATTTTCATTGTTTGAGAGTTTTTCCCCTCCCCTCCAGATCGGACCCGCAATCAAGCATTTACACGATCCGGAGAGGAGACACATGAGAAAGGACTCAGGTAAGGACATTTTTTACACATATCTCTTTATTAAAACAATAAACACAAAAGACGGGGATTATTGGTTCTCGGGACTTATTTTCGTTGGGGCACCAGAGGCACAGAACAAGGGAAAGAGTCCACGACCGTTCACAGGTCGTATAAACTTGAGAGTTTATGGAAGATTTCCATAGAGTTCATTAATAAAAAAGATGTAGTATTTACGTAACATATGTCGTATTGTAATTTTTTTTGTGTGATATGATAGCTTACAGCAGTTTATATATACATATATATATATATACACTCCAATACATATATAAACTACTTTTAAGTATTTTTTCGGGGAAAATTTAAAAAATTAGAAAATACTACAACAGTATTTATTTAATTTTTTTTTTGGGGGGGGGGACGTTTAACTATAAAAGTCAACATATACCATGATTTCATTTCTGTACTACTATTTATTCTATAAAAAGCTTAAACAAATTATAGGAATATTGAATTATTTTAACGCAATAAAACATATAATTATTTTGTCATGTAGATCGGAAACTCAGCATCTTTGCTGGTATTAGGAAAAAATCGAATGTGGACATTACATGACTTCATGACCGAAAATCCAAAAATATTACATTATAATTTTCAATTACTATTAAATAATCAGATGTTTCACCAAATATATTAAATATACACATATGTAATTTGCCTATTAAATTACGTGTCACATTTTTAAAAGTCCATAAAATTTTATTTCACTAATAACTTCTGATTTTTTCCATATTTTTTAAAAATATTTTTTATTTTTGTTATTGAATTATTATTTATCATAATTTTTTTTTGAAATCACAGGTTAAGAATTATTAATAAATCAATATATTTAAAATTAAAAAATAGTTTAAAAAATACATTTAAAAAAATTTAAAAATAGATTTATAAAAGTTAAAAAAAAAAAGGAAGAATAAGATAAAGTCTGATTCGAACCAATGTGCCTTTCCTTGTTAAGACCAAACATTTCATTAATTGAAATTTTATTTGGCTATATACCAATAAAAATAAGTACCACTTATGATATATTGTTGAAAAACTTTCAATGAGGGCTTAACACTTCAGTTAAGAAAAGTCCGAAATTCAATTTTTTTTTTTTAATTTAGGCTTTTTGGGCACTTTTGGGTCAGTTGATTACAATCAAAAGAGGAGGTGCACAACTAGATGTTACAACAGTTCTAAATCCAAAATTTCACATAAATTGTTCTCGATTTATGCGAGATACGTACATACGTCGCGCCGAAACTAGTCAAAATGGATTCAGAGATGGATATTTTCGTTAAAATCTGAAAACCGAAATTTTTCGCCAACAGAATACTTCATTTAACTTCGTGCAAAGAAAGTAAAAACAGAAAAATTGTCAGTTGTTTTTTTTTTTTTTGCGCGAAAATTGTTGTGTTACAGAGTATTTATATTAGCACAATATAAAATATTTCTCAAACTTGCCAGCTTTAAAATTGGTTCAATTAAACAGATGGTTACTTTTACTTTGATTTGAATTGCCATTATTTTAATTCCATAAATTTGAACGGTGACTGATATTTGGATTCAAAAAATAATTTTGTAAGGTAGGATAATTTAATCTGTTGCAATAAAAGGCTTATTGCCGACCTTTAGTTGGGATTAAATATTGCCTTAAATATTGGGATTAAATAAGCCTTAAATATTGCCTTATGTATTTACAAAAAAAAAAAAAAATATATGCCAGATAAAAAAAAATATATGCCAGATATTATGTTAATGTACATCTTTTTATTGTATTAACGAATTCAATGAAACTCTGCCATGAACTCTCAAACAATGAGAATTATACTCTAAAAAATGCAGAATTCACAAAATAAAGAAATAATTTATTTTCAATTAAAGTTTTTTACATTAAAAAATTAAGTATATTTAGACATTACTTCAATAATATCTATTTAACGTTGTATATTTTAAGCAAATGTAACTGAATTTTAGCTTCAATCCATAAGAATTAAAAATATTAGGCTTTTAAATTAAATTTTTGAACGAAAAAAGTTACAATAAATAAATAACTAATGCCGATAAAAAGTAGATTAAAAACATTTTTAAAAAATCTTAAATTCTCATTTACGAAGAGAAAAAAAAATGGATATTAGTAAATAGAAATTAATTTTAGGATCAGGGGAAAGCACACAAACTGAAATGAACTTTACAAAGAATGATTTTAAATCCAGGAAATTTCAAATGAATACTTAATGAACAATAAAATTGTGACCCATTGTGACCGAACAAATCGGATACAAAAATACACATATACAAAACACATGTCTCTTCATTTATTTTTATTCCACAAAATAACAAAGGATTATATAATTTTTTTTTCTTTTAAATAGAATGAATTTGAATTTGTTTTATCTCCTCCACATTGGTAAAAATTAAATACTGTAAAAACAATAATATTGTTAAAAACAGAATACCTTAGTTCAAAGAATTTTGCAGAGTAAGATCTAACTTATTTTTATGTATTATGTATAAGTTAGAGTAGAGTATACGTCGTATAGTATAAGACAAGGTCGTCCAATATTTCAGTACCAAGTTTGTTATATATAAAAAAATATAGTTTATATTTCTCAATACAAAATACCAAATTTTCCGTATCTCTATTTTTAGTTTTACGGTACATAGAAAATTTTAATTTATTCAACGAAAACGGATACTACATTGAAGGATTTTTCTTTATAAAAAATCCTTCAATATTTAAACGTTTTTAGTTTGTAATATATAAATAAGATTTCTTTTAGATCTTATAATGAACAAAATTAAATCATTTTTTTTTCAAAAAATAGTAAGAGAATTAAAATTTTAAAACACGTTAATATCAAGATGCACAAAGAAAGTAATTATGTGATCATTTGATATAATTTTAATAAAAACTGTGGTTTTCAATAACTAATTAAAATTTGTTTTCTTAGTTAAAAAAAAAAAAAGAAATGAAACATTACAGAAAGTAGTACTTGAACCTTTTGTCTAAAAAAAAACAGGTATCGAAAATGCTTTTAAAAAAGATGATTTTTTTTACGCTGCTAACGATAAAAAAAGAACTTTATAAAAAAACCATTAATAATAAGAAACCAAACATTAATTTTATAATTTTTTTTTTTTAAATAGTATGAATACATTTACAGAAAAAGAAATAAAATATCTGTTGCAAAAGAAGAAATGTATATATGGAAATCTCTGATTTTTAATAGGGAAATTCAGTAGAACGGATATGGCTGCAGAGGTTTAACAAATACTAAATTGCTATAGTTTTTAACTATTCGGCACGAGTTCTATTGTAATGAAAATCTTATGTTAGGTAAAGTCTGCGGAGTTCTTTTAAAAAATCAGAATATACCTAATATCACTAGAAAAACTGAGACGAGAAGTTTTATACGTTATTCATGAAAATCCGTCAGCCGTTTAGGAGTTACACAAACATATATAATATACATATATTCATAAAAGATTGTCAAATTCATCCTTCTTTCCTATTCAAAAAAAGAAAAAATTTTAAATTTACATAAAAGATACATTTAAAAAAAATAATTCATAAATTCAAAGCTACAATAAATTTTAATTAAGCTCCGCTAATTAATTTCTTATTAAAGATCTTATAACTTAATAAAGTACATATTTGTGTCAAATAATTATACCGTGCTTTCACAAGTTTCAAAGCGGGTTAATAATAATCAAGCAAGCCAAACGTAAGGCTTGTTTGATCACCTTTACCATTATAACAAAGATGGAATGCAATAAGTTGAAATACTACAAACGCCATGCATCGCGCACTTCCTGTCATAACACTTGATGAGATCAAGTAAGCGTAGTTATGGACAAAATATATAGTAATACTCGTATATGCTCATAAACAGCTGAAATTATTAATTAATATTGATTACAACAAAGATAAGCTATACAGACAAAATACTAATGGGAAATAGAATTTGATTATTTCTCTAATTTCCTAATCTGAATTTTTGCTATGTGACTAATAGATGCTATTTTTCTGTTTATATGAAAACAGAAAAATATAAGAAAATTTTTTTTAAATATTAAATTTTAATAAGAACAATATATAAGTTCTCTACATAAATTTTTCGCATAATTTGTTAGTTATTCAGATTTTACAAACTTTTAAACAATTGAATACAAAGCATTATGTAGTGTATAAATTCAAAATATCCTCGTAAAAAATGGAGACACCAAATAAAAATCGCTGTTTCACAGAAAAGGGGATATTTATTTATTTTTGTTACATAATCTATTCAACTCATTCTTATAGATGTAATACACGTAAAACACCTGAAGGACAAGAGTTAGATTGCTTTATCTTTTTTATTTTTCTGTTTAGCCTCCGGAACTACAGGTATTACTTCAGAGGATGATATGTATCAATGTGAATGAAGTGTCTTGTACAATCTCAGATCGACGACTCCTGAGAAGTGTGGTTAATTGAAACCCAAGATTGCTTTATCTATAAATAATGATCTTCACACAACCAGTTCCTTAGAATGGACAATATGAAGGTATCACTAGTGAGCAAAATATCACTAGAATTTAAACAGGTTCTAATATTTTATTATAAAATCGGCTCAATAAAGAAGGCAATTCTCTTAGAAGCCTGATACGGAACTTATTTTATTCTTAGAAAAAAGGAAATAAAGTGGTCACACGTCTTACTTTTACATGGTAAACCGCCTACTACTGATTATACGAGTAGGAATTTTAGGCATGATCTTCATCATGAAATATTATAAGAAAATCTTATCTTCCATAACAAACCATTGAACTTCAGACACCATTATAATACATATGTCAATGAATGATACATAGATAAGCATATATTAGGTAATCTCTAAGAAAGATGGATGGAATTAGGCGTAAAAAGAGCAATGTTCCTGTAAATTTCACTATTTTTTTACAGCCCTAACGACTATATTATACAAACATGTTTCTTTATCATCTTAAATAAGTTCTAAAGGGCAGCATTAAGATTAAGTTGGCCATTTATTTGGGTCACAAAACACAACTCATCGCCAGATACTTTACAATAGGATCAACAAATCCAAATAAACACGTCTCCAAACGAAGAACTTTATTATAAGTAGCGAAGTTTATTCTGTAGATGTATCATTCGCTAATACATATATGTAGATAGATAGATCTATTGCTCGCAGTGTGAGCTGCAGGTTCGCATTTGCAAGTCTTAGCGCAGTACTTGTAAAGAACGTAAATTTCCATTCTCTGCCTAATAACGTAAAATCATTAATAAATTTGTTACATTTCAAATATTAATTTCACATTTAAGCCACATTTGGAGATGCAAAAAATCATGGAGATTTTACATTATAACCTTTAAATTATTCAATAAATCTAATTCTTTTAAAATCTTGTGAGCATACGAAAGAGAATCACACGTTATTTATTTTTTGCTGTATTAGATGTAAAGATAAATTTATAAAAATTAAAAAAAAAAAAACTGAAATTATAAAAGGCGTAACATTTTTTTAAAGAAAAATGCAGATAGAGATAACCTGGGTAGTAGTATCTTTTATTTTTAGTTACTTTCACATTTCGAAATTTTTAAATACTAAGACATTTCAATGAAAATGACCGCGTGTATTTATGAAAAACTACATACTGTTGTTCATTATTGTCTTTGCATAAACACTAAAGTCAACTGAATAAAAGAAGATTTTGCAAGACGAAAACTGAAATTAAAGCAAATTTTAGTAAAAGGAGATAAGATACTGATAATAATTTTTTTTACAAAGAGATATAATGATTATTATTACTACCATTGATGTATTTATCTACGGTAATACAGTTTATTAGTAATATATAAATTAAAAAAATTTTTTAACTGATTATTTTATAAACTTTTCAATATACAATTCTGTTCCCAAGAAATTTTCTTAAAGCAATGTTAAACAAAGAAAATACTAATATAAAAAAATACATAGTAAAATTATGATAACTGTAATTTAAAAAAAAAAAAAAAAAAAAACAATAGATTCAATATTTATCATGTACTTTTTTTTTAAAAGATCTCAAAATAACCGTAACCTGAAGAAAAAAAAAAGACTGACCGATAATTGAATCTAAACCCGTTAAACTGGCAAATAGATCCATATTTTAAAGAAAGCCACTCGATTTGCTTATTTGATAACCGGATTGAATGTAAACTGTAACGGTATTTTAAATTCTGCATAAGTTAACAATAAATAGCCACATCAGCTCTATTTTTATTCCCTCTGTAATACGCCATATCGTATCTAACGCGCGTGCGCGCGCGTTAGATACACACACACATTATTTTTTATCGGAGACAAAATAAGTTCTTTAAGTAGTTCTTAACAAATATATTCAATATTTTGATTTACCGATACTCGTACATTTTATAACTATTTGTAGATTTTTTTTTAAACGTGATATGCTTTTAAAATACACAGTAAAAAAAAAAGGCATGTACAATTCTTTTCACAGAAAATAATATTATTTAATATTTTACGGTAATAATTTTAAATAAGCATAATATTTTTTTTTTTTTTTAATATTGACTATATATACTTTATTTATCTGTTTTTTGATGTTAAGAAATGGTGAATATTCTTTTTTATATTCTACTGCATACAAGAATATCATAAATCAACCAATAAGATTTCAAGCTATTGAAATATCCTTTTTTTTTTTAGGATAAAACTAGATGAAACAAACCTAACCTCTTTAACAATACTCTTCGGTTGAAATCATTTCACAGTGTAATGAACAAGGAGTGGGTTTCTTCAGTACGATGAAAGTATTTTCGTCCATTATTTTGATGACTAAAAAATGTAATGAGCGAGAATAAAAATAAATTAATAACCTTAAAAATAACTTCGGGTTCATTGAGAATAAAGACATGGAAAAATCTGAAAAAATGGAAAGTACGATGACCAAGGTAGCTGGAATAAATCTCAGTCAATTTATCTTTTTATAAGTGTTCAATAACCTTCTTGGAATTCAACACATTTACTACTCGGATGATCCTTAGCTATTAAAAGCTAATAATTTCACTTATTTAGATAAAATTATAGTAAAAAATTTACAAACTAGTCGAAAAAATTATCCACGATTAATCGTTTATCGAAATTTTTGTCATGTTAAAACTTTTACCTAGTTTCGGAATTCATGCAATAGCTGATTGTAGTAATTCTTTAACCAATAAAATAAACTGCAGTCTTAACCTATGATGGAAAAGAAGAAGAAAATTAATTTTTATTAAAATATTTGCGTCTACTTCCACTAATTCCGGAAGATTAAATTAAATAACCCTAGACGTTGATGTATTAGATAAAAAAATTGGTGTTGTAAAATAATAAGAAAAACAGAACCTAATATTTCCGAAAGAAATTACTTTTTTCCCTCCATCACTAATAGGAATTAACAAAATATGGTTTTAATAAATTTCAAAATAATACTTCTGTAAAAATTTATATTATATTTGTAAAAGTTATACTGGAAGAAAAATTTTTAATTAGAAATTTAAGCTATAGAGAAACACATCTGTACCATAGATTCATATTTTGATACATACACAAAGAAATAAATAAATAATAACTAAATAATATCTTCAGGGTTTACAATATAACATAATAAAATATAGGCCTTCTTTACTGTACTTGTATATGCCATTTAATTAAAATACACAGGCCTTATTAACCATAAGTTTGTAGTCGGCGAACATAATTTAAAAGCATTACAACACATTATAAAATATACGAGCACAATACTTTAGTTACATCTGTACTGAATCTTAAATGAATTAACATTTTAATTTATAAAATATAGCGGGATCATTCAACAAATTTCTTTCCAAACCTTAAAACTTTCTCAATTTAATTCCCAAAAATAAATAGTTTTTCCTTTGAAATTATATACTGTAATTTACTTTTTCTTACTTCATGCGAACTAACATATAAGTAATTAAAAATAAAAATGAAGAGCATAAATTTGGAAAACAGGGTGAAAAACTACGTAAAGTTAATAAAAATCAAGAAAGAAAACACAAAGCAGCATTGAAGAAAATTTATATTTATGTTAATAAGCAAATAGATAACTCCGAAAGTAGATATATTTGGACCTGCAGCAGAAAATAAATCTGCAGTGAATAAAAAATTTTGATTATAAAATTCATACTGTTTATGCTGTTATGTAATGTTTTTTAGTTATACATTCGATAAAATGAACTTAAACATTAAAAACGTTTTAGTATTTTAATGACATATATAGTTAAACTAAGAAGCAATTAAGAAGAATTATCACACACACACACACACACACACGCGGAATATCATCCATTTGTATGTTAATTGTTTATTATTCTAAAGAACTTGTTCACTTAATCAGATCAAATTACTTTACTGCACGATTTATTTCTCAAACATTATAACAATAATAGTGTACGGTTAGTATTACTATTTTCCTTTAGTCTAAATCGGAACTGGAAATTTCTCGTGCCTTCAAACAAAAGGGATCGTTTAACTCAAAAGATTGTTTCTTGTACAACAGCACGAGAAACAATAGCTTAGTAGTTACTGTATAAAGACGATGGATTTATCTGGAGGCAATTAAATCTGCTCATTATTATCCATTATCCATTGTTAAGATTATTCAATAAGTTAGACATACATTTAACTATTTTATACATCATTAGGTAAAGGGGTAGTGATGTTATCACGTATACTAAAACATATATATATAACTTTGAAAAGATGCAACGAAATTTTTCCAGTTATTTTTACAATTTCGTAAAATCTAATCATAATTTTTAGCATAATAAGAAACTTGCCGTTTTGCAAAATGCTCGTCTAATCCTAAAATTTATAAAAATAGGGTTGCAAATTGTCACCAAATTCACGTACTACGGGCGCAATTATAGTATATAATTTACAATAACCGTAATAATAAAATTAATTACAATTTCAATTACATATCATCAATTTGATATTCGAAATGATATATTTTAAAATATTTAATGTTGTAAGGGCTATGTTGATATCCGTTGAATCTCCAGAGTATGCACTCACTCGCAATGAAATGATGGCCAGTTAAATTTCATTAAATACTTCACTAAAAACAATTTAAGTCTAAAGCAACGTAAAATAAATTCGATTCGTCCTTATTATTCGGCCCAATTTGTTTATATCACTAAAATATCAGATAGCATTTACAAAGCAACAGGTTCCATGATTTTAAAAGAAAGTATTGAAAAACACTACAAAAATATCAGCAATGAATGATCAAAGCCTTAGGGATGGTTTTAGTAAATTCACAATATTCTAATAAACGACATCTGCATATTCTAAATGGTTAAATTTGTCTCTTAGCATTATCAGCAAAATAAGGTTTAAGAAATTTAAATTTTAGAAAATTGAAATAATCTACAAACTAAAACTTAATGATTTGATAATACAGATCATTTTTGTTAAAAAAAAAAAAAATTATCTGTAGAGAATGGACAAAAACGAAAATATGCTCAGACACACTTCAATTACAATAGAAATATATGCTAATAAAAATATTCTACTCTATAAAGAAAAACTCTTATCGTTTAACAGCTTTGATAATTAATAGTACTAGTAAAGTTATGCTACAATACCCGGTATCACCAAAAAATAATACCGAATTTTTTCCAAGAACTGAAGATACTGATTAAGAAAAGGTATGTGAAAAAAAAACTGTGGCGATCACGCTCGGAATCTACATCTTAATGATAAGCTGCGTAAATGTCTGCATGTCTGTTTACGAAGAGAGAGAGAGAGAGAGAGAGGAAGTCCAATTATAGAAAATCATTCTCAAGCTGTAATTTTTTAATTGATTTTTAAGTAATATATGCTTACAATATATTTTACATTTTATAATGGTGATATTTAATAAATAAAGTTAAATACCTAATTTTTAAATACTACTGTTCTTATTTAAAGATTTCCCCTTTTCGTGTGCTGTTCTGAATAATCTTACCGATTGCTATAGAAAACCGTGAAGAGACATGCAAGGTCAGGAGATAAATGAATAGGAAATGGCATTTAGTATTAATATAGAAGATGCATGACTAATAAAAGGAATGCACGATACTAAATAAAAAAATGAATACAATTTAAAAAAAAATCAAGGAAAAATTATTTGTTCAAATAAAAAGAGAAAAAATGTTTAATTAAATTCGTTCAATAAACTGAAACTGAATTCAATATAATACACAAGGTTATAAAGATCACAATAGGTTTTAAATATTAATACAGTAATACCGATAACTCAAAACTGATCAGTAGAGCTGTCAGTTCAGATCAAAAGTAAACATTTTTGACGTGCCTTGTTTATTTTCTTTCACATCAAATAAATACAGATTTCTCGGAATGTTTTTTTTTTTAAGAATAAAATTAAAAGATAAGTCAATAAAAAAAATATTATTCTTCATCTAATTTCCACTCGTTTTATTTTATTAAAAAGGAAGACGAAATAATTCTTTAAATCACGAAACATCAATAAAATACACTCTAAGGCATATCATTAAGATAAAAGATTCACTTCATAATAACACATGTACAGATAACTGATGTCATCAAATCTTACGCGTAGTAAAAAAGATTAAAAAAAGAACATTCTAATAAAGTTTCTACGTTTACAAATAAGAAAAATCATTTTTTAATCAAATGTAATAAAATTAATATATTTCTTACAATAACTAATAAAAAATTTCGCGTGATAAATAGTTAAATTAAAAGTGAATATCCCGTAAAATAAATTCTTTAGTACATTATTTGCCATTAGAAGATATACTAATAAATTCAAATTCAAATAAACAAGTTTAATTTCCTAAATTTTACTTAATCAGATGACTTTGCCACATAGCAAAATTATCATTATTAAGAAAGTAATTACTATAATAAAATACACTTGATAATTAAAATCTAGTAGATTATGTATTTACATAGAACTAGCAGTTAATGAAGTTAAAGAACAATTTAGCACCGGAGTAACGGTGCAAGATGAAAAGATACAGATGCTACGATTTGCTGATGATATAGTAATTCTAGCAGAAAGTAAAAAAGATTTAGGAGAAACGTTGAATGGCATGGATGAAGTCCTACGCAACAACTACCGCATGAAAATAAACAAGAACAAAACGAAAGTAATGAAATG
>JAAAKQ030366470.1:0-25737 GCA_010016005.3 Zanna intricata
TTATGAATTTAAATAAACACTTACGTAATAAAAAGAATGTTAAGAACCATCTAATAATAGGTGATTTTAATATTAATGTATTAGAAGAAAATGAAATCAGTCAGGAATTTTTTAATAATATAACTAGTGTAACTAGACCATCGGATAGTAATAATCTAAAGAACGATAGTATAGGAACATGTATTGATAATATATTTATCAAGGCCGAATCAGTATATGTAGGTCAATCAAATATAATGTGCCGATAACGGACCACTTTCCTCTATTCATCTCTCTTAGTAAATTACCGTTGATAATTGATAAGCAAACCAAATATTATTTCAATTACAGAAAACTCGATACAGTCGCGCAGATTAAAGATTGGAGTAATATTGAATCAATACATAATCCAAATTTAGCTATAAATATAAGGAAATACAAAATTGTTTGGAAAAATCGAAATTTACTCTGAATCAAAATAAAAATAAATATAAGCTGCATAGTAAATGGATAACCAAAATTATCATGGTATCCTGTAAGGAAAAAGAGAGACTCTATTTAAAAATGTTGAAAAATCCAAATATAGACTCGATCAGGCTTGAGTACAGGAATTACGATAGGCATGTAAAAAGAATCCATAGGGTATGCTAAGAATAAATATGGGAAAGAAACGATAGAGAAAAATATTAATAATGTTAGATTGCTGTGGAAACACATAAACAATAAATTAAGCAAAAAAGTAGGTAATAGTAATAATACTGAGCAAATCTTTGTAGATCAAGGCAAATTGATTAGTAACAAAAAGAAATAGCGGACACTATGAATGATTACTTTTGAAGTATTGGCTCTGTTTTGAGTAGTAAAATTGATACTCGTGGGAAAAAGACTTGTATTGCCTCCTCTATGTATGTGAACACTATTTTTCTGAAACCAACTGATAAATTAAAAATCTCTGAGATAATAGCAGATATGAAGATTAAAAATGGAGGAGTTGATGGAATAAATACATAAACCATAAAAACTCTGGCAAGGTACATTTTAGACCTTTTAAAGCATATTTTTATTCTCTGTTTTGAAAATTCAATATGGCCTGATGCTCTAAAAATTGCTGGTGTGGTTCCGGTATTCAAGTCTGGTGATAGAAGAGCTGTGTGTAATTATAGACCAATTTCGCTGATATCAGATATTAAAGATTGCATTATGGTATGGCTCTGGCAGGGCAATGGCTGCCTTTTAGGTTTGCGCTGCTCTGCTGGAGCATTGGTAGAAATATTAGTCTTGGCATCGTTGGGATCTGTTAGTTATGCGGGCGGCCGTGGTGGTGTCGGGGCTGATGTGGGTTTAGATGAGACGAGAAGAGGATGTCACATGAACATGATACTTTGGGAGCTATTTGCCTCCGGTAGACCCCTAGTAAATGTATATTGCATGTGTAATGTTGTTATAGGTCAAAATTTTATTGCTGCGAGCAGCATTTTGAGTGGGAATTTGATCTCCAATCGATTAGATTGCTGCGTATATGGCATTCAAAGTCACATGGGTAGTTAGATTGTTTAGGGTAGGTGCAGAGTTTCGTGCTTCCGCGTTGGGGTTATGTTGTTATAAGACTACGTGTTGGTCGACCTAAGCCTACGGTGAGGGCGATTGCTGCTGAGGTATTTTACTCTGATGCTAAATGTCATCCGCGGCATTTGCATCAGGGGCATCCCAACCGAGATCTGGCTGATGATTGAGATATGTAATCAGTACGAAGGTCATTCGGACGACTCCCGGTAAAGCCCCTCAGGGCTAGGAATGGGAGGGGTGGTGTGGCAGCCGGAATTGTCACTTGGTGGGTGTCTTCCCCTACGGGGGTTGGAATGATATCAAATATTGCAAAAATAGTAGGAAAAATTTTATATAATAGAATACAACATATCATTACAAAGTATGATATATTCCGAATATTGGTGTGATATACTGATATTGGTCCAAAAACCAATATGGTTTTGTCAGAAATATTGGCACGAAAGATGTACTGAGTTGTATAACTGAAAGGATATATGATAGGTTGGATAAAGGTAAACCAATAGCTGTTGTCTTTCTAGATCTATTATGCTTTATCTTTATCTGTTTAGCCTCCGGAACTACCATAAGGTATTACTTCAGAGGATGAATGAGGATGATGTGTATGAATGTGAATGAATGAAGTGTAGTCTTGTACAATCTCAGGTCGACCAGTATTGAGAAGTGTAGTTAATTGAAACCCAGCCACCAAAGAACACCAGTATTCATGATCTAGTGTTCAAATCCTTATAAAAATTTTTAACTTTACTAGAATTTGAACCTTAAAACTCTCGACTTCAAAATCAGTTGATTTGTGATGTTGTGTTAACCACTAGACCAACCCAGTGGGTTTGTCTTTCTAGATCTATCAAAGGCTTTTGACACTGTCAATCATGAAATAACTTCTTGACAAGTTGTACAATTATGGCATCCGAGGGAATGCATATAGACTTATATCAAATTATTTAAGTGATAGAAAACAGCTGGTCAGAATTGGACAGACTGTCGGTGATTTTAGAGCTATTAAAATGGGTGTTCTGCAAGAGACAAACTAGGGCTGCTGTTTTTTATAATACATGTAAATGATCTGTTAGTGAATATGGCAAATAAAATAGTGTCGTATGCGGATGATACAGCTGTTATAGTATGTGAGGAGACTTGGGAAGAGGTTGGGAGATGCATGAATGGGTATCTGAATGAGGTGGTAGTGTGGCTGGCTTTAAGTAAGTTATCATTAAATGTTATGAAGACTACTTGCATGACTTTTGGTAATTACTGTGATAGTGTGCCAGTTGATATGAGTATTGTAATAAATAATGATCAATTGAATAGAGTTAAATCCTGTAGGTATCTAGGTCTGATATATGATTGCAATATGAGATGGGATAGACATATAGAGTACGTTATAAAGAAGACGAGATATTTATCTGTCTTATACAAAATGTCAAAATATATGAAAACGGAAACTCTTGAGCTTCTATACTATGCGCATTTTTCCATGGTATTATTAGCTACTAAAATTGTCAATAAAAACCAATTTGTGAAAGATGCTCCATTCTCGCTGCAACAACTTCTTACTTATGAATCTCTAATTCATCACTATGGTAAGCTTTCCAAGTTATTTTCTAGCTCAACTAACAGAACAAGAAACAGATACATACAAGTGCCAAAAAAAAAGTAAAGTTGTAAGTGATAAGAATAATTATTGTAGGGCTTTAAAAGTGTTTAATCAGCTAGACAATGAATTAAAAAAACTGAATATAAACAAAAGGTCAACCATAATTAAACTAAAGAAATGGGTAAAAACTAACATATTGGCGTAGAAGTTTATGGACAGTGTATTATTTTTCAGATGTGATGGCTTGAAAAGAAGTTTATATAGGGTGTATATTTTACAAATAGCAATATTAATTTTTAGTATTTAGGTTAGTGTTAGTTACCAGACTGCAAACAGATAGCTATGTCTATCTCTGTAGAATTACTGAATGAATGTACAATCTTGTAATTATATTCTGGTTAAATAAATAAATAATATTTATTACTTTTTTATGGTTATTTTCAATTAAATAATCAGTTTTTTAATTACTATTCACTCATTATTTGCTGAAGATCACTGTTAAACAACCAAACTGGCCTCTAGTTTTACATTTTAAGTAAAATTACTGTAAAAGGTATATAAAGATTTACTTGCTCTAGTTTATTTCAATGACCAGTTAGCACATCACTTTTATGGTCTTTTTAACTATATTTAGATGTAAAAATTAATTTCTTTCTTGATTGAGGGACTGCATTTTCATCTTTCATCTGGAAGGTTCTGGATTCAATTGCAAGTAGGGCTGAATCTTTTAATCCTAAAAACACTCCATTACATTTTACTATTCACAAGCTTTAAAGAATCTTTTAATCAGATAATCAGTATCAGCAAATGACATTTTATTTTAGATAATCATATATTTAATGTAAATTTTATATATATTTAATTATGAAGTATTCACAGTAGAACTATTCTTTTAAATGTCTATCTCCTTCTAACGGAAGTTTAATTAAAATTGGTATGTTGGTTCTCAAAATAATCATGGAAATAATTGAACAAATAAAGCCATGTGTGGTAGCCCATGTACAAAAATGCAAATGAAGCCTTTAAATATTGACCCATTATTTTTATTGGTTATTATAGAACTTGAAAATGAATTAAGGAAGATTTTAAAACGGATATTAAAGCAGTTCTTCTGATCTCAGAGTAAAAGAATAAATATGAGAGTTGATTGAAAAGTAATGCAGTAACTCTTAACTCAAAATGAATAAAAATGAATGATAAAAACATCATAAAATCATAAAAATGATAGTCACGGCATAAAAGTAAATTTTATTTGTTAGAAAAACTTACATTTCTTTTTTCATGTAGTGACCATTACAACTATATATTTCTTCCAATAGCGAACCAGTTTTCTCATTCCATCAATGAAGAACACTTTCAATGTTTCCTCAACCTATGACCTCACTATGTACTTCAGTTCACCACCTATTGTGAAATGAACACCTTTAATATCTTATTTAATTGCAGAAAAAATTGAAAATTGTAGAATGACAAATCTAGTGATATAGATGTATGGATCAGGTTAAAATTTAAACTTCACAAGAGCCTCAGCAGCTGCATACAATATGTCCAATTAAAATTATTGACTCCATGGATTGTCAAACATGATGCACATCACTTAATCTGCTTCTTATCAGTCACAGAAACTGGTAAACCACTCTAAGGTTCATCCTCAACATTCAGTTTACCATCCCAACCCGCCTTAGGGGAAGACACCCACCAAGTGATGATTCTGGTTGCCACACCACCCCTCCCATTCCTAGCCTTATTTTCTTATTGATCTTCGTACTGATTACATATCTCAGTCATCAGCCAGGCCTTTGGTCGTGATGTCCCCGATGCAAATGCTGTGGTCGACATTTAGCATCAGAGTAAGATACCTCAATAGTAAACGCCCTCGCTGTAGGCTTAGGTCGATCTACACATAGCCCTAAAACTATAGAACTGCAGCGCGGAAGCATGAAACCTCGTGCATACTCTAAATCAATCTAACTACCCATGGGACTTTGAATGCCATATACGCAACAATCAAATCGATTGGAGATCAGATTCTCACTCAAAATACTGCTTGCAGCATTGAAATCTTGACCTACAACAACATTACAAAGGGTTGACCTGCATTCACAAAGGGTCAGAACGGAGGCTAATACCTCCCAAAGAACCATGTTCATGTGACATTCTATTCTTGCCATATCTTAGCCCACATCAGACCCAACACTACCAAGGCCGCCCACACAAAAGAACCAACCCCAGTGATACTAAGCCTGATATTCCTACCAACGCTCCAGCAAAGCAGAGCAAACCTAAAAGGCACTGCCCTACCAGACCTATGCCACAATGCAAACTCAGTATTAAGAAAATAACTGTGGCTCGTCACCAAAATCACCTCCGGAACCACCATTAGGGTATTTATTCAGAGGGATGAGATGAATGAATTGTAGCATGTGTGAAAAAATGCAATGCCTGACTGTGATTCAAAACCCAGGACCTCCGGATGAAAGGCCGAGACGCTACCACTTGGCCACGGAGGCCGGCCACCCGGGACCTGCCTACCTTCTACACTCCTTCCACAACCCTAAAAGAGGCAATGGTCCGCAGAAAGCGAGCAACAACCTACCACTCAGCCCAGGTCTTCCAATTAACCCTTAAATCAAGACCCGAGTGCAATCTCTAAAGTTCCCTAACCATTCTGTTATGCGCAAACTCATACCGGGGACAGATGTACAGCACATGGCTAACACTGTCTGGAACCCTACATTCCGGGCAAAGTCCTAATTCTACAAGACGAAACCTAGCCAAGTTATGCCGAAAAGCACCATGCCCAGAAATAAACTGCGTTTTGTACCGATTGGGGGATACCCACTTATTGGCGCATAAACTAATAACCTTTACCAGCTTCTGATGCACAAAATTTTATTTCCCATGTAATCACAGTACTATGAACAACAGTTTCATCACCACTGTTTAATTAAAATCTTAGCATGAAGATAGAAAGACAAATTTAAACAGTTCTGAATAAATAAAGATTAATAACGTCCAGGTACTCTCAATTTTGACAATATAGAATAATTATTTTATTTTTTTAATGTTGTCAATATCTCAAAATTATAGATTTTTATTTTCGATAAAGTTAACATAACAAATCATCCAGATAAATACTCTATTGCTTCTTATTTAAATGCATTACCCAAACAATAATTATAGATGTAACTTTGGCTAAACTTCTATATACCAAACAATTATGGAAAAATCTGCATAGCAAATCTGTCGCTTGATTGTTTGATTAGATATTATGGACTTACAACTTACTACATAGTTAAAAGTCAGATATATAAGTAGGTTGTAATCACCTTAGAGAAACAGAAATAAATTCAAAAATCATAGTGTTCTAATATTTATGTTTCTTCTCTTTAAAGATATATATTATAACAAAGCAAAAAATGTGATATCCTTCAAAACCAAAAATCATTCCAAGCATGAATTATTTAAATCACCCCTCTTGTTACTCGTGATCTAACAAAAATTACTGATATCAAAGGAACAATCCAACTCTGAAGTGAAGCTACCTCTGCCCATTCTCAGAAAGCTAAAACAATTATAAAATAAATCTTCATTCACTCAGTAAGGGGTACTTGTACTCACACAATCAAACAATCTTAATAGGACATAATACAAAAGAACTGCATGGTGAAACATTACAAAAGCTCTAGCAGAATACATTTTAAGCATGGAAATTATAGATTTGATTCAGTAAAGTGAGTTTTTTCCAACCCACATGTATTAATTGGTGCATGCATTTTAAGCACATCACACTATGCCTATGCAACAGTGCTTAGTTTACATAACGAAAAAAGCATATTATTTCTGCAAGGATAGCTAATTTTCATTGAACTGAATAACAAAATATGAATACTATTTTAAAATCAGAAAGTGAAAAAAACTAATATAAATATTTTAACTTTAATAATAATAAAAACTGATTATTTATAAATTGTTATAGCATTAATATGCTGATACCTAGCACATTAATTTTCAATGGTTGTTTATCATCATACCAATCTAATGTAATTAAATAATCCCAAATATTAGTACAAAAACAAAGTTTAATTTACCTGAAACTGTCATACAGAACTGTCAAACATTGATATACAAAATTACCATATTTAAAAAAAAAAATCACTGAATCAAAATATCCTGGAAATTTTGTTTAAAATGATAAAAACAATTGGCAATATAAAATGTGCTTGGAGTGAAATGTTATAGAAAGAAAGAGAATATCATTACTTTATTTTATTGTCAATAAAAATCTTGTTCCGAAGTATATAGGCTTGAAACTTTTTTTATATCATTCATTTCTTACTGTAAAAATTTGATTAGTATAGTTTTAACTGGAAGTAGGTAGTAATTACTAGAAAGAGAACAAGTAAATTATCACATTATTTGTAAATAAACAGTAATTTTTTCAAAAATATTTTTTGAAAAGTAGTCATAGAAGGTTGGTGAAAGCAGTAAGGGGTTAACATTCTCTACTTTACATTATGATATAAGTGTGCACCAAAATCAATGGGTTTTGCCTAATTTACTTCGCACAGAGTATTAAAAATGAATGAGAGTTGTAAAAAAATTAAAGATAAAATTTAATTAAATATTTTAATTTATTAACAAACTAAAAAAGAGAAACAAAAATAGCTTCACATAATTCTACATAAACTTTGCCTATTGGCTGTAGGATCATTTGCATTTAATTTTTCTTGTTGTGCTTTCACTGCTAGAAATGAATCCTTGTTCTTCTTTTCCATCCATTCTGGTAACGGATCGTTCCAATTTGAAGGTGGTTCTTTACGATTTTCCCACACATCATTATCATAAAATGCATCAAGTCGTTTTTCACGTCTTTCCAGTTCACTGTTTATTAATTCTTTCTGAAATGAGGGGAAAAACATCAATTTAAAAATTTATTATTAAAACTGTAACTACTGATCAACTATAACTCTTCAAATTTAACACATAATTTTCATATTTTTGTGTACTTTTTTATGTCAGAGTATACCAGAATTTAAGAAAAACACCACTGCAAGAGTCATACATATGAGTCTGAAAGCAGGTTAAACATGTTAACATTAACTAATACTAATAGGCATGTGCTTCATAAAGAATTTGGGGTAACACCTAATTGACTTAAAACAAATACTGGAATAATAAACTGATAAAACTTATGTTTCAGAAAAAATGATTCTTTCAAACTGGTCTTTCAAGACTTCTTTGAAACTGATTGAATGTAGCAATCGCAGTCTATACTCACAATAGTAATGCATTTGTGGTCACATAAATTATTTTTTACATAAAATGGTGTTTTGACACATATTATACAATATTTAGAAGTATATTTTTCTATACATTAAAATTTTTTTTTTTATTTGGTATGTTTGATTACTTATTTCAATGATAAAACAGTGATTTTCAATCTTCTAAAATCTTTTTCTTGTAAAAGATTTCATCGTTTTATGCAATGAGTGTTGTCAATACTTTAGTTACAACATATGAGTAAAAAACAATACTTTGTCAATTGTTCAATTTAGACTTTTAGCATTTTATACAAAATTAAAGACAAATTTCAAACACTTAATTAAATTTTATCAGTTTTTATTTCTTTTTAAAATTTTATTCAAAAAGTTTATTTTATTTTCAATCTATTATAATAAAATACAGGCCTATAAAAATGTTACCCATATGAAAAGATTTTGCTTTTTTTTCAATGTCTTCTTTATAAAATAAAAGAATGAACGCACAGAAAGGACAAAAAAAAAATATCTATAGAGAATGAACTAGAAATATATGGAATATTACTTTTTTGAAACCATTTCTATATATTTTTTTACATTTTTAAACAATAACAGTTTGTATAGCAGAATGGCATCAGGGTTTATATTTATAAGAGATGTGGGGAACGGTGGTTTTTGATACTTTGGTTTGGATACAAGCGTGTAATAGAAACACAAAACTGGTGTGTAGCTAACTCACTTGGTATATTCTGCATCAGATATTCATGCTAAGCAGTATTACTATCAGTGTGCACAGTCGGCACAGTAAACAACTATACACTGCATTGTAATTGAATGGTTCAGTTTGCTTACAGTTCTAACCATTTAATTCAGTTCTGTAGTACTGAATGTAGTATCAAATTCTGTATTTATTACATTAAAACTTATTTTTTTAATCACGTGCTATTTTTTTCTGAAATTATGTTTTCTATTGTCAAATTTTAAATAATATTATGCTGTCCAGTACTGGATAACAACAAAATAACATGTACGCTTATCTGCTTATGTAAAGTACTCGACTGCAAAATTTCACATACACTAACAATACTATTTAAAATTTGACAACAGAAAATGTTATTATTTTGAAAAAAACAAATCATTAAAAAGAGTATGTTTTAATGCAATAAATGTAGAATTTAATACCAGCTGAAGTTACAGATACCACAAAAAGCAGTTACTGAAAATTAATATGGTTAGGTTTATCATTAACTCATCTAATTAATGTGTTTTGGTAATTTATATATTATACAATATAAAAATTTGATTAACACACTGTTAAAATGTTAGTGAATATAAATACATACAGTAAAGTCAGGACTTTACAAACAGGCTGTAAGTTTTTATATATTTTTAGTGAAAACTGCAGAAATGGCATATATTTTAGATTTTATCTTTATTTATTGAGTTACTTCTGAGTTGCTGTACATTGTACAGCAGGTTAAACCTGCTGTACAATGGGTGCAATATTACATCAGCAGTAATGTAAGGGTTATACATCCAGCAATCTAACAACAATCACTCAACCAAATTTCTAAGTGGTATGCTGATACACGGTAATGCGGAATAAGTAAATAAATTCTTAATATTCTTATGAAAACTATATAAATATATAATTATGATATATTTAATAAATTAAACTTTTTAAAGAAATAAAGAAAGAACAGCAGATAATATTAAAATAAATGATGAAAAGAAAATAAAAAGTCAAAATTATAAACAAAATAGTCATAACTTTTCAGATACTGAATAAGTTTATACATAAGTCAACCAGAATACTAGGTAAAAATTGTGGACAATTTTTTGGGGTTTTATTTTTATATATATCACACCTAATTGATTTGAAGTAGTAAACTAATATTATAGATTATATACAAATTGCATATAATTTTATGTTTAATGTTAATTAGAAAAGGTTAGGAAGCATTAAGTTTGGTTAGGTAATGTTTTCATGTACTGAACTTCATACAATAATAACATTAAAGAACCAAATTTAACCTAATGCTCGCTAAATTACCTAAGTATAAAAATAATATACAAAGTAATAAAATTTAGTAGAAATAATGTAGATGGAGAAGTGAATATAAAAATCGGAAGAGGAAAGATTACAGAAGTAGAAGAATTTTGTTGTTTGGGAAGTAGAATTACTAAAGATGGACAAAGCAGGAATGATATAAAATGTTGAAACAGCACAGGCAAAAAATCAGCTTTCAGTCAGAAATATCATTTGCTTACATCAAAAATTAATTTAAATGTCAGGAAAACATTTTTGAAAGTATATGATTGGAATGTAACTTTATATGGAAGTGAAACTTGGACGATCTGAGTAACTGAGAATAAAAGATTAGAAGCTTTTGAAATATGATGCTATAGGAGAATGTTAAAAATCAGAGGGTGAATAAAGTGAAAAATCAAGAGATGTTACAGCAAATTGATGAAGAAAGAAGCATTTGGAAAAATATAGTTAAAAGAAGAGACAGACTTATAGGTCACATAATTAAGGCATCCCGGAATAATCGCTTTAATACTACAGGGACAGGAAGATGGGAAAACTTTTGTGCAGGAAAATGTTTGGAATAGGTAAATAAATTGTTAGAGATGTAGGGGTATACTGAAATGAAACGACTGGCATTAGATAGGGAATCTTGAGAAGCTGCATCAAACCAGTCAAATGACTAAAGACAAAAAAAAAATACAATCAAATACACAATGGTACTGAAGTGGTAGATTGCATAACAAATTAGCACAATGTTTTATATGTTCTTTTTAACTATTTTCATTTTATATATATATTTTTTAAATAGTTTATTAATTTTTATCATCATTTACCACTGAATCAGGATCCCTAGAATTTTCCCATCTGTAACAATTTGCAGAATCTCTTTTCCACTGTGTACAATCTAGAGGTTCACCATATACAAAATATTGATGTAATCTACCACGCACACTTGTACAATCCGAGTATTCTCCGTCATACCAGCAACAATCACGAACCTATGAACATAAAGAAATCACTATGTATAAATGATTACTTATTTACGAACAGTATGTTTATCATTACTATTTTGTTCGGTTTCTAATGGAAACAAAATTTGGTATGTATCTCTATTACAGGCTAAAGGATATATTATTGAATATAATCTGGCCATAGATTAAGATTCAATTCTTAATCTAAAGTACCAATCACGAGTTGAATAATGAAAATGTATATAATATAAAACGTGCAAAAAAAAAATTAAACGATTTAAACTTTGGGTTGGCAAGTATTTTTTCTGAATAGTATACACGTTTGTTGTTATATGTGCTTTGGTTAGACAACCATTAAAACAAACTGTTTAAATAAACCTGACACGTGTTACTAATAACATCTAGGATAATCCACTCTTTCTGCTAACATGGAAGTACTTTTTGTGTAACTGCATCAACCAGGTTCTATTATAAAGAAAATTAACATTGAATTTTATTAATGAACAATATTTCACAAAACAAAACAGCCGAATGCAAATTCTGGTATATAAAACTAAAATCGTATTAGGGGTTTTTTACTGATATACCAGGAAAAAACTATAGAAAACCGTTTCTGAATAAGATCAAAAATACAGTAGAGCTCCAGCAATTCTAAATTACTAAAGAACTCAACCTGAGTAACCCGTCTACAGCATGCAAGTATGATTAAAATAGCTATTCTGTAAACTTAGATTTAGTCATTAATATATATCAGCTACACAAGTTTAAACTCAAACCTAAAAAATAACATCATAACCTAAATTCTTAATTCAGATTTAATACCATCCACAGTTTATTTCTAATTGAAGCATCAAATTTCTCTTTATCTTCTTCAGATATATCCATTTTTTATACTGATATAACTAATATTAAAATTATTACTAGTAAATTTATTCTTACTAAATGACCAAACCTATTCAATGTCAAAGCAGAAGCATATTGTCGACACTACGAGTCGATTGGATTCAGATCGATTGCAACCTATCGATCGTGATTAACGACGTAAGCGTGCGTCGTTGTTTAACGTGCGCATTGTGATATCGTTTTTCTTATACGCGCGGTTAAATCTTCGTGCGAATGTAAAATCGCCGATTATTATTTGAGACATAAGTAATTGTGATTCTAATAATTAAGATGATGTACAAAAGGTAAGAAGGCTAGTCATTTAACAATTTTTAAGTAAACGTTCAGTTCGTGCTCGGATCCGTGTTTTTGCAATTAACATTTACTATCGTTATTACTTAGTAGAATTATTGTATTTTTTTTTCTTCACCCCCGAGCCGGACCCACAGTGAAGCATTGCAGAGCTCGGGACAGCATTGCACACAAATACAATACTTATTCCTCAGTGTATTTCATTTTAAGATTTAGACTTTTCTAAGCTAGTTATTTGGTATTATTTGTGTTCGGGTAAGCTTTTATTACACCGTTAATTGAACATTTTTTTTAATAGATGTAAAATCATTTATTCAGTTTCAATATTCAAAACTAACTAATACCCACAGATATATGAGGTGTGATCAAAGAATAATGAGAATTTTAATTTTTATCAAAAAGAAATTACTTATTCTTTTGTTAACTGTACAAACAACTTTGCTGTAAGAATTCATAATGGTCGATGCCATTACAATCGGAAAAAAACATAACATAATAAGAAAAACCATAACATTAGATCAAACTTGATATGGTTTTTTCTTAGTCTTGACTCTTCAAGAAGCTTACATTAGTATAATTGAAGCTTCATTTCAATGACATAAGGCCCATGTTTCATCATCTGTTATTATGACATGTTTGAATAATCACAGAGTCATCACCAATATCTGCTAACAATTATTCCCCTGTGTTTCTGCAATGTTGCTTTAGTTGAAAATTCAAGTTTTTTTTTTTGGAACAAATTTTGCTGCTTTTTATTTCATACCCAGAAGGTTAGTAAGTTTCCTACCTCTTCAACAATTTCTCCAATGGTGATTCAACTATGCTGATCACTACATTCTGTATTTTGTTGATGTGTTAGGACGTCCAACACTTTTGTCATCTTCCTTCATGACCTTCATGAAACTGTCTATATCATTCACAAACCTTTGATGTTGACATTATCTTTGCCAAAACCCTTCTCTAACAACACCAGTTTATTCCACTTTTAATGCAAATTCTAGCGCAAATTTGATCCCAAAAAAGTTAGTTCGAATTTATCTACTCATCTCACATGGTAGAAAATATTCATATGTATTATAGACAGTGCTGTCATTGCATGGAAAAAGACAAACTCAGTCAAAAGACAGTGCACAGAATTAAAAAATTTCCTTTTATTACAACTCCTACATAAATTCTCAACAGAACTTATTGAGAGTATATTTTCTTAAAAACAAACATCAGCGAGCAGTCATTCCTTTCCTTAGAAAGGAAGGTTATGATTACATAAGATGGTTTACACAGAGAGATCACCAGTCTTATGCAATAAATTATAGATAAAAAACAACATTTGCTAATCGATCACTACATGCCAGCCTCTGTGCCACGAGTGATAGTGTCTTGGCCTTTCATCTGGAGGTCCTGGGTTCAAATCCCAGTTAGACAAAGCATTTTCACACACATTAAAAATCATTCATCTCATCCTCTGAAGAAAAACCTAATGGTGGTCCCAGAGGTAAAAAGAAAAAAATAATCTATCACTACATGAAAGTAAAACATATTACATAATCACTTAATCAAACAAAAACTTCTGTTTTATGTAACTGTTCATGAAACTTTGGTTACCAGAAAGTATGTCTGACAGGTGTCAAAGAATTTCCAACACAAACCAATTAATGAATGTAACCTTAACAGAATCCTTCATTATCCAGAAGTAAAACTTCCTGTATAGTATATTTAATGAGGAAATGTAGATCTATCAAAAAATGAACAATATATATTTCAAGACCAACTTCAAATGAAGAGAAACATGTAGGATTTCCTTTATATAAAATGTGATTTATTTTCCCATAAAGTTTTGGCTTCAATGTCCTTGTTCAAGAAAGGACTGTTGATAGTAGTTTATTTCATTAAAAAAAGTGAAAAAATTAATGTTAATTATTAAATTAAAACTTGGTACAAATTGTGGAAGTTATTTATTGGAATTGGATTAATAACAGTAAGTTTTTGTATAACAAAGCAACTCTCTTGAACTCTTTAATTTTCTTCATTTGGAAAGCTGATAGATCATATTTCAGGGAAATAATTTTTGTCTATTGAAAAAATGGAAAGGGAGCGAGATCACAATTAGCTGTGAATTTTTTATGCAAAGGGTATTCTGGAAACGAACATTTAAATTGGTTTTGAGGATTATCTTAAGACAAGTAAAATATAAGCTTAGTGTACATTTGAAAGTAACTAAGTTTTCCTTTCTTTATTTCAACTGTAACGTTCTTTTGAATCTAACCTCATAGGCGACTGTGCTTTCTGCATTCATCAAGTACCAGGGTCATTTGGAACAATCTCAGCCTAAGAAAGAAATGGTGCAAGTATGATGAAATGACTATGATATTTGTCAATTGTTATTCTTAAGATGGCGTTCTTTGAAGTGTAGACTGCACTGCATTTAATTGCTTGTTTGTGATGATCAAGTACAGCAAACAACCATGATGTTTTCTAAAAATTTGAGCAGTCATTAAGTAGATTTGTTTAAAATTTTTAATTCTAACAGACATATAAAAGAATTAGATTCAACTTTAAATAGGATTATTTCCCTTTGCTTTTGACATTAAAATTGGTGGGCTGCTGAATTGAAACATAATTGTATATCCATTCAACATGATGAACACTTGGGCATACCCAAAAGTCACTACGACTGATGAAATCATAAAAAAATACACAATCCTGTATTAAATGATTGTCAGCTAAAAATACATGAGCTTGCTGATGATATTGCAAACATCCTGACAGATCATTTTATAGTCCAGTATATTTTACATGAGGTTTTGGATATTGTGTAATGTTTTTGCTTGATGGTAGCTGCATTTTTTAACAGCCAATCAACAATGCATTGTAGTGAACACTTCTCAAGGGTGTTAGACTTATTTAAACATGTTTCTGCCAAGTTCCTTCATTTCTTTAATACTTAACAGCAGTAGGTGAAACATGGATTCACCATTATACTCCAGAGACCAAATAGTGGGTGGGAACTGGTAAAAGTGTATCAACAAAACTAAAGATGGTTCCATCTGCAAGAGAATTCATGGCTATGGTTTTTTTTGGGATTCTCGTGGCGTGGTGCTCACACACTCCCTGGAAAAAGGCAGGACCTCATCAGGGAGCATTACGCTTCACTATTGGACCAATTAACAAGTGCTATCACAGGCTAAACGTCCGCAACTGGCCAAAAAGAACATGCACAATGACATGCCTGTACACACATATTGGGTTGTTGTGACAAAATTTCAGACAAAGTGCTTCCACATGAGCCAGATTGGGCTATTAATTACTTCCTCTTCTCAAGCCTTAAAATGGTTCGTTGGACAAAAATTCACTTCAAATTATGAGGTTGTTGTAGTACAAGGTTTTTATAAAAATTATTGTAACTCCCCATATGTATTGAAGTCCACAAAATAAATTTATAACTAATTAAAATGATAAGCATTGTTAAATTGTTATGTTAATAATATTTAATAATGGTATTTTGTTGCCGACCTCCATGGCACAAGTGGTAGCATCTCAGCCTTTCATCCCAGAGGTCCCAGGTTCAAATCCCAGTCAGGCATGGCATTTTTCACACAAATACAATTCACTCATCTTATCCTCTGATGATATACCTTAACGGTGATTCCGGAGGTAAATAAAAAACGAAAAAAAAAAAAATTGTATTTTGTTAATAATATTTCATTTGTATGTTAATAGTATTTGAATAATTCAGTCTTTGTTATGTGTAATCAAATTTTGAACTTGCTAGATGTTTATGGATTGTACTTGAAACAGTAGGTTTAATCTTTGTTTGAATTATTTTTACTGAAGAATGAATTTTTATTTGGCAACTTACATTGATAAAGTTTATCAATGTAAATTGCTTGCTATAATGTTTGGTAATTAATGTAATTATTTATATTGGTTATATGTATATATATAACCAATATAAATAATTACATTAATTGTACAGTATATATATAAGCAGGTCAAGGGACCTGTGGATTGGTTCATTTGTGTGAAGTGTTCTGATGGGTGGCACTGCCTATATGCTCCGCGTAAGTTTAAAATTTTTTCATATAGATTTTGTTAAGCATTGTAAATGTTTGTTTTTGTTTTGTGTTAAATAAATTATTGTGTGGAAGTTTGATATCGTGTTGGTTATTTATGAATCATATTCTCACTATAATTGGCGACGTGATAATATTGTTAAAATCTGAGGAAGTCGATATCGTGTTATATACGAATCATTCGCTCACATGAAGGTCAAATCTAAGACAACTCTTTATTTTGGAAATTTGAACAGATCAGATTATACTGGGTATTAATAAGTTGGTATAATGTATTGAAATGCAAGGTGACTACATAGAAAAATAAAACAATTCTGAAAAATATAGTATTTTCTTTGTCAGGTAGAGAACTTTCAGACATGTATAATTTTAAATAATGCTCGATAATCTTCATTTTTATAATCCATTACTGTCTTCCAAGAAATTTATCATTCTCTGTTGAATTCTGATTTATAAAAGTTGGTTCTCTATTTGAATGCATATTTCTTAGGATTTTTTGTTAACACTTAAAATGTTACGTTTCTACCAATTGTTCTTTTTTAATTTTTCTAAGGAAGTTATTGAACAGGAGCTTTCAAGAAAGTGTAATCCCTATATAGATCTCTTCTTAGATATTTCTTTTTTCTAAGCAAGATATTAGGCAGAAATTTGTTTAATGAAATATTACAAGTTCAGCTGTATCTGTAAGACAAATGCTCCTTTTGGAAGTGAGCAATATCCAATGTTTATTACTATTTTGGGTAGTAAACAATGATAGAGTGCTATTTTGCTCACTTCTGTGATGGATAGTCTTGTCCAAGACAAGTAATGGACAATTTGAAGATAATCATTCATTTGTTATTGAAAGTATATCTCAAAAAATGCAAGAAAATTTGAATGAAAATTTAAGATAGAAATATGATATATATTCCTGAATTATTTAACACATGTTTGATAAACAGCCTCTGCATCCTTTTACATATAAAGTATTTCTTACTTTATCAAGATTCAAATTGCTTGCCTTTGTGATTATATAATTTTTTCATACTAGTGGCATTTTTATCAGGGTATCCACATTAAAAAAAAAAAAAAAAAAACAAGAAAAAATAAAATTATGAACAATAATTTAAAAAATAACACTTTCAATTTTTTAAATGTTAATTTTATGTAATTCTTTGAGGAAAGTGGATTTAGAAAAAAATAATACATATATAATATATATATTTATTTTTAAACAGGTCATAAGAAATAATGCATAATTATTAAAATAATATAAATAATTGAGATGATGATAATAATAAATTGTAAAATAAGATTTATACTAGATAATTTATAAAACAATAATCATAATATAGATGGCAGTAAACATTTAAAGATATAAATATCACAGTTTAAAAATTCACTTATATTTATTACAGTTTTCTCTTCAGTAACATCCATTCATACATTATTTCATAACATAATAAAATTAAAAACAAAATAAATACAAAATATTATAAAATTGATGATGATAGTAATATTGCAATTTAACAATGTTAAAATGAGTACTAGAATAATTTTTTTTAATAGTTTTTGGCTTGCTTATTTTAATGCATTCTAGTGTTATAAATTTTACAATTAAAAAAATATAGTAATATATTAGGTTGTTTTTCTTAAATACTCCCTATAACATAGCAACAAAACTGTTCTGACAAAAAACAGGAATGGAGTTTGTATAAGAAAATGGCATAAGTTAATTAACAGTTATTAATTTTTTTCACAGTGATTATTATTTTGAGGAAAACACTCCCTTACTTTATAATACATATATATATCTATAAACTTGAAAAAAAAAATTAAGATTTTCTTCTATATTATTTTAAAATAAATGGGTTTATCTACTGTGTTGTGTGATTTTTTGAATTGGTTTCTTATTGTTATGAGCAAAAGTTATTAAAAAAAGAAAAAAAAATTATATATATATATATATTATGAATAAATAGTTTGTTTTTTTAACTATTAAAATTTATTTACAACTAGCTCTCAAATTTCATTGAACATTTTCTTTCGCAGCTAATCATACATCCATCTTCTTTACTACAGCTTCAAATTTTTTTCACTTGTGACCATACTGAAGTGGTTAGGAATTTCCTTTAGTACATAGTTCAATATTATATTTGATCTATATTTATTGTTTTTATCAAATTTAAACCAAAAACTAAATGAATACACACAATATAAATCAAGTTTGTTATTTACAACTTAATAAAGGTGTTTTCTAATCATTTAAAGATACATTCCAGTAATGTTGGCAAACTCAGTAACTCCATTTAGAAGGATTTACAAGGTTATCTCCAAGAAAAACAGTTTATTTATAATTTTTAATTAAGTTCTTTAACTTTTTTTTATGTTTTGACATGCTGATCAAAGATAGAAATATTAGTTTAATATATCTAGCATCCTAACTCTACAAATTGGCAAGTAATGTGTGAAGTCATAGGAAAAAAAATTGAAATGTACATAATTTTATCACATTTCTGTTTCTTTAATTATTCCTCTCTGTTATTCAGGCAGCAGAGTTGCAGAAAAAGTTTGTATATTATGTGGATTCTTGGATTCATGCAGGATTAAATTCTGTGAATGCATTGCTAAATTTAGAAATAAAAAAATGTATGGTAAAGTGAATAAAAGTTGCAACTACTAACTAAGCCTAGAACTTATTAGATTTTTCCTGATACTTAATAACTACTACGTTTTTTGTTGAATAAAGGCTAGTAACTTCACAAGAGCACAGTAATAACAACCTTTTCTTTTAAATCTGTTGAATAGCAGACTAATTTTAAGTTAGTTGTAGCCATGGCGATGCTTATGTCAGTTTGTGAGAGGAAAAATTACATCCCAAGAAAAGCCTTAAACATTAGTAGATGTAAGGAGCTATTAAGGTTTGAAAATGAAAATGTAGATTTTCTAGTACAATAATTTTTGGATCTCAAAAACGTGCTCTATTGTCCAGGAAAAAATGGAAACTTTTTTAAGATTCATTGGTGACTCAGGTTTTCACAGTGGATTAGACAGAACTTCAGTGTCCATCATTCTAGTGTGTAAAACAATTAACCTTCTTTTGAACAAGACTATTATTAAAGCAAATAACTGTATACAATTCCCACAGACAGTTAGAAATAAATGAGGCAAAGGTGCGATGGCAGAGACGTTTCAGTATGCTGACAGTAATAGGCGCTATAGATTGTACCTGTATAGAAATAAAGAAATCACAGCAATACAGGAATGAATATATTAACTGTAAAGGGTATGCCGGCCTTAATACACTAGTTATTTGTATCGATGATGCCAGGATATTTCTGTAATCTCACCATACAATGGTTCAATGGGGGACTTTGGGTACAGGATGTCTTAAGACCCTGGTTAATAAAACTGTTCAAACCTCCTTGTAATGCGGAAAAGAAAAATGTTAATCATTACATGCCAAAGAAAGTCATCATAGAAAGATGCTTTGGGAAAATTATGCAATGCTTTCCAGTACTGACAAACTGCATTTGAGAAAGTACAAAGAGTTGTTTGCTATACTGTGTTACATAATATAGCAAAACAATTAAATGACAGATTTGATTTTGTAAAATAACATTGTAGTAGAAGACGACAACAAAAACTGTGAATATAAATGAACAGCAAAATGAAAACGAAGGAACAAAAATTCAAGGTGAACAAATGTGCCAAGAAATGTCAAGAGTTTTACTAAATGCATATTAACTTTCTATTTTTAATCATTGTATTTTGTGAACTCATACTTTTCAGTTGATTTGCAAGGCTATGTGCGACAGAACTTAATAACAACTAAAATTAGTAATACTAAGATTTTTCTGGCTGGTACTATAAATTCATTTACTTTTTACTATGCAGTTTTAGCAGTTGTTTATTCAACAGATTTTTTTGCTAATACTAAACTGGTTAGCAACAACTGCACATTAATTACCTACTTTTATTTACTTGACCAATGGAATTAAAATGCAAATGTTTCCTGATGCATATTTTAAAAGGTTCAAACAGATAATTAGGTGCTGTTCCAAAGGATTGTTATTCACTTATTAAAAAGAGTTTGCTTTTACTGTGTCTTATACAACGTAACAAAATTGAACAGTATTATACTGGAAATTTCATTATGCCTTGTATTGTGAAATGGAGTGTTTTCTCTATAAAATATTGTTTTTAATAAAAATTAATCGTGGTTTTTGGTGAAGTTAATTTCTGAACATGGTAGATAAATCTCTTTACCATTTAATGGTAATGTATAGTTTTTCTCTAAAGAACGTAAATTTTTATGCTAGAGTCCAACTTATTTCTAACAATTTACTTTTATTTAAACACACAAAATTTTAAATGAAAAATTATCTTAGGTTTTTACTTATTTTATGTTAATTTGCTTGCTTTATTTCAATTTTTAAACAAAATATGTGATATAACAATACAATTTTATAGTATATATGCGGAATATAAAAAATTATCATAACAAAATTGTTCTGTTATACTAAATTTTAAATTATCATATCCAGAAGACTCAGTATTTTTTGCGAGTTATAAATGTTGGCTGTAAATAATAATATGAAGATTATATATTAAGTAGATATTTTTTTGTTTTTTTTAATAACGGCCATAATAAAATACATATATTTTAAACGATCTATTGTTAAATATCAATTATTTATTGTTTACAAAACACATTTTTTCTAACCTTAATTAGTAATAGTTTCATTATACAAATGATAATATTTCATTTAATAATGAAATAAAAAATTAATACATTTTATAATATTATTTGATGTACAGCAGACACTTTTTTATTCAAATTATTCTAGGTTATGAATTATAATAAAAAAATTCAGTTGATCTTTCAGTTCTACATTCACGCAGTTATCATTTATGAGAAAATGTTTTAAAAAAATCAAATGTTAAAAATATATATATTTTTTTTAAATGTTCTACATTAAAGTAAAATTAATTTTATATGTGTGATATAATTTTCATTAACATTTTTCATTTATACATATACATTATATATTAGTTCTTTTATGATATTGGTTGGCTATTTGCCACTGTATGACTAACTGACCGACATAAACTTCTTTATATATTCCCCCACAACCCTAATTTTCATTCTAAAAAAACTGTAGCTTGTAAAATGTTGATTATCTTTATAAAATATAAAGATAATTGAATGACCTTTTTCGAATAAAAATAAAAATTTATACCAGATCTGTCTATAACTCTTTTAGTACATTTTTTTATAACTCTTTTCTTTTAGAGTATTTATAAATAATTATAAAATCCATTTAAAATAAATTTTACTAAATGTTTTGGCTATCTTTTTTTTTTTTATAAACTACTTTTGTTGAAAATAAAACAAATTTTAAAATTAACAAAAAAAAATTTTGAAACTGCAGGGTTTTCAGAGTTTTTAAAAACCAACCAAAGATGAGTGGAAAAAATTCTGCCACTCCACATCTCCATAGTAAAGTGATAATATTCCAGCTTTTCATCTGTTAAGTTATAGTTTTGAATTTTGGTTAGGCTTCTTGTTTAATATGCTACAAAGATCCATTTCATTCTATTATCCGCAAACTTTGAGCTTATCTGGTAATAAATAAAAAAAAAATATTACTTAAATTTACCAATATAGAAAACTTTTGAGGAATTACTTGATTTTTACCAATAATTTAAGTTAAAAGTTACACATTCAGTATATAAATGCACATGTTTAATTATTAAATATTAAGAAATACTTTAAATGTAGTTGAAAGGGAACAAACTTTTCAGTTTTCTTTTAAATTTGCAACTTTTTCATTTAGTTTGATAATATTAGTGTTTATTTTTCTTAAAAGCAATTGCAATTCCTAAAAAATGTGGCACTGTTATATTTATCTGTGTTTGTAACTGTTTATTGTTTAAAAGGTTTCAAAATTAGAGTAAAATATTTAACAAACATTTGTCATTTATATTTTGTAAGTTTTAAAAATGTGATGTCTTAGAAATGGCTCAACCAATTAAGCTAAAATTTTAGTTATAACTTTTACTGCCCATAGTGATCTTAAATAGTTAGGTCACAAATGAATTTTCAGGTTTAGGCATGATATTTTAGTAACAGTTCACCCACACGGACTGTAATTCTAACTGTAGCGTTTACTACCATTTTCATGAAAATCTTAATCAAATTTAAATGAATATTAATTTTGAGAATGTATGTGTGATTGTTCGCCATAAAATATTCAGTACTCTGATTATTTTCTGCATAAGAATATTATTATAGTATGTTATTATTCTGTTAACTAAGGATTAGATTTCTCCGTGGTGTGAGTGGTAGCGTCTCAGCCTTTCATTCAGAGGTTCTGGGTTCAAATCCCAGTATGGCATGGCATTTTTCATTCACGCTACAATTCATTCATCTCATCCTCTGAAGATATACCTAATGGTAGTTCCGGAGGTTAAAAAAAAAAAAAAAAAAAAAAAATTTTAATTCATATAAATTTACTTTTCATACAATATTATTGTAAGATTAATTTTATTGTTTCTTTTAACATTTTTAGTTTTTAAACCAAACACATATCTTAAATATGTATTTGATCATTCATAGTTCTGATCTAGTGATGTTTTTGAGGAATTTATTAATCATTATTAGCATGGTATGATTGTATACATAGAAAGTTATCTACAGCTTCATCTTAATTGGGAACCTAATCAGATTAAAGGAGTTTGAATTATAAAAAGCGAAGAATTCATTGAAGTTATAGATAAATCTGCAATAAAATTAAAACAGTTATGTGGAAGTACATCATCAAAAAACTGATTAAAATAATTTAAAAGTGTATCAAAGTAATGTAGTTGTGTTGTAAAACTACAAATCACAGAATAATTTGAACAAGCACTTTTCTGCAGTAAAAGAAATACATTTTGTAAGTAAAAATGTAAAGAGTTCTGTAAGAAATATGTAACTAATACTGTTTACAAAAGCAGTAGGAGTATAAAAACTTACTGTTACTCAAAATCGTACTCTAAAATTTTAATTATAGCTTCTACTATCCACAGTGATCTTAAATAGCTAGATCACAAATGAATATTCAGGTTTAGGCGTGATATTTTAGTAACAGCTAAACATAGTAGACATAGTATAATTACCAGTATGATTTACAAAAATATTTACAGTAAATTTTTTTTTTTTTACAAATAAATTCTGTTTTTAACATTACAATCAAGTTGATATATTTTTTGAAGAAGTTCATCTGATTCTTCCTTTTTACTTACAGCATGTAAAAAAAAATATGAAATACAAATTATTAAAATTAAAATACAAACATTTTTATGTGATATAAAATACAAATTAATTATAAATAAATATACAAAACCACTCTTAAACAACTAAAATATATAAAATAAATAATAATAATAATAACAATATAATAAAAAGATAAATTAATACAAGGAAATAATAGGCTAATTGGAATTTTAGAACATAAATTTATGTATCTTATTAAATATTTACAATGTAAAAATTATTTGAAAATATCACGTTTATATTTCTGCAAAAGATTTTTAAAAAATATATATATATGTATATATATTTCTGGTAATATTATTTACATATTTAAAAAAAGTAAATATCATTTATAATGGATCTAGAAAAGTATCCTAGTTAGTAGATGATCTTGCAGAATTATTGGGACATGATTATGTAACTTTAACCTAACCTACTGGCTAAAGGTACCAGTATATGGTTACATAACATCTGTCCTCATCAAATTCATTCTTTCAAAATCTACCATTGTCAGGCAGTACTCCATTTGCTTATACTAATTATATAAACTATAGTATATTCACTAGTTCCATTTATTTGGAAGGTGCTTTATGAAATTTAAATTTTAACATCAATAACTATCTATACATTTAAGGCTCTTTATATGATATTAAGGCGACTTTCTTTGACTGTATAATAAATAAAAGTGAAAAAATGTGTTAAAATCATGAAGCAATATATTTTAACAATATATTTTTTATTTTAAACTATAAACTTTTGAAACAACAAACTGAACTAAATTTTATAAAAATTTTTATGTTTTTAATAAGTTCCAAATGTTTTCAGTTGATCTCATGACCCTCTGCAACAACTGGTGGTGCTGCTCTTCTCTCCCTGTTGTCGGCTGATATTACTGATATTGCTGGTGATTTGTTTGAGTTAAGCAGACACATATTTAGAATTAAGTTAAAAAGTATATTGGATTTAAATTTTGTATTCATATTGATGATATACAAATGTTTTTGTGTGTTAATATATTTCTTAATGTCAATATGTGGTTTTTAATTTTGTGCAATCATTAAGTGTATTATGTACATACCTTGTAATATAAAGTGAGTTTTTCTTAACACATCATGTTCTACATTGATCAAACATTTGATAACCATTTCATAAAATTAAATTATAAATCAATCAATATTGGTATACATATAGAAATTGCACTACATCTTAATACAATTTAATATAATGAAATAAATTTATAATCACAAGCAACAATTCTATACATGAACAGATTAACTCAAATCTATATTTGAATAACTATCTTTTAAAAATATATGTCTGCTAGCAATAACATCAGTTGATGCCGGTGTGAGGGTAGCAGAGAGCAAATGAAAATAATGTGATATAAGTTGTTCAAAATTGCTTCGTTATGCAATTTAATTCAGATTGTCAATCCAAAAACCAATAGTTTTAAATAATTTTGACAACTGGCATACACAGTGATATACATATAGTAAATTAAATATTTTTTCAGTGTGATGCTTACAAATAACTCAAAGTTCTATAATTATGTACACAGGTATTATTTTAGTTTTTTTATATATGTTTACATTAAATTCTGTTAATATAAACCTCCTAGTACACAATATTGAAATATGACTCAATATTAGTAAAAGTACTTTAATGGTAAAATTAAGGTAACATATGTCTTATCTAAATATTCTGTAGTAGGTGGTTTATATTAACAGAATCAAAAATATAATTTAAGAGTACAGAGGAATAATATGAATCGCTTAATTAAAAGTAAAA
>JAAAKQ030366581.1:0-25737 GCA_010016005.3 Zanna intricata
ATGACTGGCAGCAGATGGAAAAATATATCCGGGTCAAGTTGGTCAATACCCGGTGCCTTTCGTAATGCCATTCGAGATGCGATGATGCGTTGAATTCTGATGCGATGATCAAAGCTGCCACAGTCGAGGCATATCCTTGGCTCTAAATAGCCAGGGACCTCTGATTTCCTCATATCCATCTGATGACCTCTGCCGACGTAGTTAAAGCATAAATCAACACGGTTTGGCCCTTTGCAATGTTCCCTTCTGTTTCCTACACTTCAACATTTAAAGCACCCTTCTCTTTCTTCTCTAATTTGCGTCTACAAAAGACTACAAAACTGTAATTCATTTGTATTCATACATTTCATCTTCATTCATCCTCCGACGTAATACCTTACGTGGTTTCCGCTAAATAGATAAATATTTCTAAATTAACATACATTTCAATTTAGTTTTTTACTTATTTTGATTTAAATGTGTAAATTATTGAATATACACAGCTAAAATTATATTTTACCTGTATATATTCAATAAGGGTTTTTGTTTTTAAAATGAATGTTTATTAGGTACAAAAAGAATAATTCGATTTTCTCTCTACTTTTCGTCTGCTTTGCTTTAATGAAAACCCGATTTTTAAAAGTTTATTTACGTTTTATTAGCTATATGAACATTAAATTTTATCAGAATTAAATTCTCTAGTCCTTTTTTTACTAAATATTTCGCATTTATTAGTCATTTAACAAAGCTATTGTACTAGAAACCTAAAAAAAAAACTTATTTTTCGACACCTAATTTTGTGTTTTACGTCAGATCTTAAAACTAATGAAGTTATAGTTCTGGGACCTGTTTTATCGTATTTCCCAGGACAATTACATAAGAAACTACCAACTTCCTTAATATCGACATAATATACCAACTAAAATTTGCTAAAAAGGTTTAACTTTTTTATGAATATATATATCACGTATGTCTAACGAATCAAGTAGTATAATATTAATATATTTTTAACTAGTTGTTTTTTTTTTTTTGGGGGGGGGAGAATTTTGGGCTATAACTCAGTCAATTTTGCTCGTAGAGAAGAAAAGTATTTGTGTAGGAAATCACTACATTTTCGATTTTTATGTTCTGTTTCTTTATATTCCTTCGTTTCCGTGGAGGAAAAGCTCTCTCAAAACGGCTTTCTTTTTAAAAAACGTAAAAATTTATACTTCAATCTATTTTTATCATACTGAAACGAAAAATAAATGTAATTTTTGCAAATGTTGAGAATGGTCTCGTTATTTTGAACTTTAAATCTTGATAGCAATATTTTATGGATTTATAAAAAAGAAAACCTTTTGACGTATTATATAAAGTTAGTTTCTTTTCTAAAAAATAGATCTGTAGACTCAACAGATGCTTAAAAATAAATAATTCTGAATAGTTCCAGAAAAAATTTGCAGAATGAAATTTTCTAAATTTAATACGCTGTATGCCCTATATTTGTCAGAAAATTCAGTTCTTAAATATAAATTTATCTATTAACATATCTTCTTCGTAAATTAGATTTTCTCTCTCTTTGCCAATGAGTTCTGGTGAAAGAATAAAAGTTAAAAAAACAAAAACGAGACAGAAGTTAAGGAAGATTACGATAAAACAAAAATGTTGACTATCTATAACTGTACAGTTTTAATCTTAAGGTCTAACTTTAAATTGTAACTGATGCTTTTTAATTATCGCACTAAGTCTTTTCTTAAGTCTAAAATCAATGGGAAATTAAGGGTTATTTCCTTTTACATTTTCTCTTTTAATCAACTTTTAATTTGCACCTACATGGTGGGATTGATTTTCTTGACTTTCTACCTGAATTAAAAGAAAGTTTTGTTTTATCAGGTTTTTGAAATAAAACTCCTGATAACTTTCAGAGCTTTTATTTCAAATAGTTTTTTAATAAAGCGTTCGCAAAATTTATAAGAAATCGGCACTTCTTTATCTAATTTATCTAACCTCCTTCTGTCTTACATTCTTTGATAGTTTTGTTGGTGCTATTTTTGTTTTGCACTTTAGTAGTCTACCTTTTCATAAAATTAAATAAATAATTATTATGTTTGTTGTAAAATACTAAATACTTAAATACTTAAAAAAACATTACATTACTTAAAAAAAAACAGAAAACCAGAAAACTGACCTTGAAAAAAAAAGACGTGTAAAAACTTCTCACTTTAAAAATTTATTAGAAGAATTAAAACTCCAATCCACAATAAACAAATAAAACCTGGTTAAAAAAAAAAATTGTTTATATTTATTAAAAAAGAGTAATTATTTTACTGCCTATTTTTTCCTTATAAACAATCTTTTACTTCAACTAATCCTTTTATCTTCTTTTCATTGCTTAGCTGAAAATTTATTTCAAATTCAAAGTTAAATGGCTACCAAAAATAAGGTAACAAACTGTTTAATTTAATTTACTTCATCAAATCAGATGCATCGTTTTGGTAACGCTGCAAAATACTTGAGAAACGGTCTTATTATATTTTTTTGCCATCTTTGATAAATTAATTACCCAATTAACGTTCTCCTTGTAATTAAGAGTAAAATTAATTTCAGAGATTTTGTTTTAGCAGTATTGTTCTGTTGTTAGCTTTTTAAACAAGATGATTTTTTTTTTTTAAAGCAAATTACTTCTCTTTGTAGAAGGAATTCGTGTTTAAATAATTTAAAATAATGTCTTAAAAATTTTGCTTTATCTTTTGCTAATTATTTTTACAGTCTATACTAATATTTGCATTATTATTATTATTATTTCACTAATAATTTTTATTAACATGGACATGTTCCTTTTTTCTTTATTGTTTTATATATAGAGTATCGTTCCAATTCTTTTTTATACTTTTCTTTTCATTTTTAAACTAATCTATTTTACTTGGTGTTAATGTATTAATCAGTAATGGAATTTTCTTTTTGAATACTTAAGATTCAAATCAATGCTTATTTATGTTTTTCCAGTTACCTTATTATAAATTGATAAGAATTTCTGCCGTACACATATTGATATGAATACAACGTATCTTGTTTCCAATGTTTGTTTTATATTATTAAATTAATTTGTAACTGTTATTATATAAAAAAAAGAAGTGTGTTGTTAATCATTTTTATTTTTTTGTCTTCAGTCATTTGATTGATTTAATGCAGCTCTCCAAGATTCCCTATCTAGTGCCAGTAGAAAATTATTGACAAACAGTAATAAGTAACTTATATTTTGTTTAAAAATCAGAAAAGGCAGTGCAAATAAAACTGATTAATGCGACTGCTGTGGTGTTTAAAATCTTAAATTGTAACAACTGCGTTAATTTAAACAAAATTTAAATGTAAATATACTGGTAAACTGAGATAACGATTTTTAATGAGGAGAGTATGATTTCTTTACACGATTTTTCAAAACGAAATACAGAAATAAATAATAGAATCCATCCAGTGAAAAAATTAAAAGCTTGTTAAATTCAGGAAGTAATTCCGTCTGATTGTGCTAAATTATTTTATTAAAATATTCTTTGACATAAAGATGGTGCATATCGTTACCATCCTCCATAATTTATAGCTCTTCTTACCTCAGCTCTTAATAAACAAATATCAAATAAGGTATGATAAGAGTTAATACAAAGCAAAAGCACTCTTTGATCACTTATTTAGATATAACTTGGAGTATTCCTACCAACAATACTGCCGTCAACAGCATTAAATTTGGGTGTTGGCTTATAACTAAAATTTATGCTTTCATCGAAGAACTATGCAACAATATCTGTAAATCTTCTGATAGATAATTCTTATCATAGCAGAGTGAAAGGCTTGAATTTCATTATTTTTAATAAATTGTTAAAAATTTAATCTAATAATTTTGCTTAAAAATTATTGATATTAACGTTTAGTATAGTTTTATTAATGGTAAGCAGTATATTTTATTTAAATAGTCCATTTTATAAATACATTACGGTAATAGACACTGACAGGATAATTAATTTGATTAATTGAGCGTGAAAAAACCGTAGTAAAAATTTCCAATACTGAAAAAAAAATTTGAATACAGTAATACTGAAGTAATTCATGATAAATTTATTTACACAGATTAAAAAATTATGTACGTTTAATAATTGACTGGAAATTAATGTACATCTTTCTTAAAGCAATATCAATAGAATCTCTAAAGGTAATAATTTATGAAGTAGCTGTTAGTAAATTATTAAACCATTAATTACGATTAACTATAAACCCAATATTCAACACACATACATACAGCGAGATAGTTTGTATCTTATTAATTGTTATATCTTCTATGTTACATTTTTTTTTTCTAAAAAAATCTTTTGCACCGGATAGAAATCTTGCTTAAAAAAAAGATCTGTATTTTTAAACACTGAAGTATTGTGTTTCTTAATAAAAATTTGTTCATCGATACAAAACTCTATATGATCCGTTAATTATTTTGATTTGTGTCTGTCTATCGACAAAAATCTATAATTATGCCTGTTCACAAATTGCAATTATTGTAGACATTGTGGATGAACGGCCCAGCCGATTTCAATGACCTACTGAGTTGAATAGGATATCTCAAAAAGTTCTAGGCCTGGAAAAACGACACTAGCTTTTCTGAAATTTTCTATTCTTATTATTCAACGTAGTCACGTTGCATTTCAATAAATTTAAACGATGACATTTGAGCTATTAACGATTTGACAAATTTTTAATACCCTCAGCGTAAAGCGATTTGTCAACTCTGCTAAGAAAGCGATTGCCTTTGCTTTGACCTCATTATTTAAAGTGAATCATCGTCCTGCGAGCCATTTATTCACATTTAGCAAGAGGAAGCAATCCTGGAATTAAATACAGTGCTTCGAAGTGCTTCCACCTTGAAGCGTATCTGACGGAGTTTTGCAGCAATAACAGCAGAAGTGAGTAAGAGACGCATTATCGTAATGAAACAGCGTATTCTTTTTTGCCAGTTGTAAAAATATTGCCTTAATAGCACCCTTCACTCGGCCCATTAAAGAATCGTAAAACTCTCTACTACTGATGTTATTTTCTTTTTCCAGGTTATCTATGAGCACTAAACCACGAGAATTCCAGAAAGCCTGACTTTTTCTGCTGACTGCGCTGTTTTCGTTTTATTTGGCGCACTTTCATCGGCTCCCATGCACGGTTGGGTCTGCTGTTTGGCGTGTATTGGTAAATCCATATTTCATCTAGTGTAATAAAACGTGGAAGAAATTCAAAGGAATCGCATCTGAATAAGTCTAAACATCCTCAAAAAATAGCCAAAAATCTCGATGCATTTTGGAGCTTTTCATGGAATGTCAACAAACGCGGCACTTATCGAAAGCTTTTATGTATCGAAAACATGGTATAAAATGTAGTGGGCACGGTATATCAAGATGTTTGCAATGTCAGTACCCTTGTATATTCTTCAGTCTGCGATCATTTAATACGTCATTGTGAATTTTTTGTAACGATTTCGTCGGTGGTAGACATTTTTGAGCGTCCCGAGCGTTTATCATCTTGAATGGATGTACAACCATATTTAAATTCAGCAACCCAAATTTTTACCAACGAAAACGGGAAGGGAAGGAATCCTTTGAAGCAGAATTTAAATATTTTTGTATGTTCCTCGGCGTTAAACCTTTTAAAGAATATTGTATATGTATTTTATAATAGCGTGAAATTCAATTTCATCCATTTTTTTTTTAAATTTCATATCTTGTTTATTTTTTCGTCGCAACTCTAATCGCAATCTGTTGGAACTTCGTAGAACACTATCTAAAGAAATATATTTGACAAATATCAATGTTATTTGGTCGTATTTGAGTCATCTCTTGTCAAACCGAGAACTTTCCAAACGATTCTAATATTTGTAAATTGAAAATCTTACCTATCTTAAGCTTATTTTAGAATCTTATTCAAAAAAAATATTCAAATAATGTCCTCTTGAAAGCAGTGTTTGTGACATTTAATTACTTAAATGGTTCTTAATAAAAAAAATCTTTTTCAAAATGAAAACGTATATAAATCACAACTTCTGAAAGTTTGAGTGTATTCTGCCAAACAGTTTCACGGTAATCCTGACAAAGATATTTTCCTTGGTCCGCTCAGATTGTGTGGTGTATAAAAATATTCCAGGTGTTAAGTTAAAATTTAACATTTTCCCCCCTTTAAAAATGAGGTACAAGGATTTGATATTCCTCTTCGAAGACTTCTATGAAGACTATGATTTGTACAGCTGTTTACGAGAAAATCAGATTAATATAGTGATGTAACATGCTTTACACGTGAGAGTTAAAATATTAAATTAAAATTAGTGTCTACTCTGATATAGTCTAGCATATCAGCAGTTTATATATTTGTGTAGGGAATTAAATCATTTTCAATAATGGCAGTGTAAAAAGGAATTCATGTTTCTTTAGCATTGTGTTAAAATGTACTACAGTTTGTTTATGTTTACGTGAAAGGGAAGATTCGTTCCATTCTAGTTTAATTTTCTACTAGAAAACATTTTTCTTTCTTTACTGTATTTTTCTCTTTTTATGATCGTTTAGTTGAGAACATTGTTTACACAATTTTAGTGGTGTTCTAGCCAATTGCAGAATGAAATATAACTACTACATTGCATAAAAATTTTCTTTACAGGTGTTAAAGGTAAAACGATTTTATATATATATATATTGTTATGTTCTATATAGTATTACATTAAATAAACAGTCCCACTAGTGAAACGGTCTTCATTCTTCTTTTGCTATTTCAATAATCCTCAAATAACTGAATGTTATCTAAGCTCGTAATAAAATGAGATAGTCCATTACTGTGATTTTTATTTGCAATTAAACAAATATGAGATTTTAAAGGTCACACAAAATAAAGTTTGCTTGAAGTTTAGTTTTTTAATATTATATATTGGTAGTTGTATTTCCCATTCACAAAAAATTAAATTGAGATATACTATCTATACATCGATTTTTCTGTGCACTGTTTTTTCTGTATAAGATTACTTACTTTTGTAGGGAAAAAACTTACTTATGTGTGTCTAATACGTAAATAGGTTATGTATTAGACACACATAACCTAGTTACTTAGAAGAAATTATTGTAAGCCAACAGAGAGCTAATAGAAATTCAAAAAGAACAGTGATGTCACGGATTTTTTGGTAAATGACTTTTCAGTTCTTTTTCAATAGGTGAGTGACTAAATATTCTGTAAGTCCTCAGTTGACATTTAGTAGAGGGAAAATTTTACCCTCTCCTACTTCTTTCCTATCATACCTATACCCTCCCCTCCCGGATCTCAATCGACCCGGGCCCCCTCTTTCTTCTGAACCTCCAAAAAAATTCCCCCCCCAAAAAAAGTTTCTTACAGTTTCGTCTAAACACATTTTCAACCCCCTCTAACCCCCCTAAAAACTGTTAAATAAAATCTGTATTAAATAAAAAAAGTATGTTATACAGATATAAAAATAATAAACATACACAGATTAAACACATACAGATTATTAGTGTTATTTTTGGAATCAAGAGATGTATTAGTGAGGACTCGTTTTTAGAAAAAAACACAGACATATTGACTCTCTAATATAGCCACTTTTTGAGTGGCTATAAAATTTATTAATTTAATTTATTATTTAATAAATCGTATCTTATAATTAACTATAGATTAATAAAAACGAAATGGATGATAAATCAATATTAAATTAAAAATACATGTATAAATAAATTATCTTCTACGTAACTAACTCGTAGTTAAAAACATAATACTGTAAGCTAAACATATACAACATGACGGATGTCTTAATGGTTGGTAGAACTCTTTATCAAAGTTCATTTTACAAGTCTGAAAAAGTTGTCTCTTAGAAAATAGTAGTGGGTAGGGTGTATTAAAAAAAACTCTGATGAGAGCAACTCACTTTTCACCAAGCTCTTTTAACTTGCAGAAGCCATAACATAAAAAATAGATGAACAGCTCTTGACATTACATCCAGTAAACTCTTTTTATGTAGGTGCTAAAGAGAACTTAACATGTTTTCATGTGCATAATTTTCTACTTTATTAAAATTTATTAATTTTAACTACAGAATTACTAACCTTTTGTATTATTGAACAGAAATTTTCATGTAAACCATTGGAAGAAAATTATATAATAATAAAATACCTACTCCTCTACTCCTACATTATGTACAGAAAGGCGTCAAGGTTGTGATTTTGCATGGCATAACGATGCATAAATTTGTATAATTAGAAGCTAGAGTACGTGTGTATATATGTATGGTAATAGAACGTAGAGATTTTACATTGCAAGTTCAGCTTAAATATAAATCAGTCGCGTTTAGATCCGAGCGGAAAGCCCTTACGTTTACCGCTTTCGCTTAGAAAAAATATTTAACAACAATAAATAATAAAAATAAAGAAAAATACTGAGAAAAATCAATACAAAATACTATAAATGTATTAAAAAGTATTGAATAAAAAATGTGAAATATTTATCTAATTTGTTTAAAAAAAATTTTTAATTTTTTTAAACATTAAGTCAGAGTCAAATTGAAATACGTAGATTGGGAATTCAAATTTATAAAAGCTGACTAAGTACTGGATTATTTTCCCAGCTACGCTGGCAAAAGTGTATTATAAAATCGTAAAAAATTGTAAAATAAAAAATTCTGGAAGCTGAAAAGTACTAGTGTTGTAAAACTACAGATATTTCTAAAAAACTGACAAATAAGAAATTCTACAAACTTAAAAAATAGTAAAATTTAAAAAAAATAGTTAAAGTTAATAGTAAAAAAATTGCACAATTTTGTAACTATTGAAAAGATTCTTTAATAATAATAATATTCACTACAATTATTATTATAAACGGTGATATCGAAAACACTAAAAAAAATTTCATTTTTTTAAATGATGATCTGATTATCACGATTACTTAAGTAATATTTAAACATCAAAACTCTCAAATTTCGAATAAAAAAATTTTAGATTTTAGAGACTTCCTTAATCTGTGGGGAAAATTTAGGGAAAGAACTGCATTTATATTTTTTTACAAGTACAGAATATATTTTAAGAAAAAGGTTTTCTAAAATTATTCATAAACAGATTAAGCAACTTCCGGAACCACAATTAAATATATCTTCAGAGGGATGAGATGAATCAACTCTAGCGTGTGTGAAAAATGCCATGCCTGACCGGGATTCGAACCCGGGACCTCCGGATGAAAGACCGAGAAGCTACCACTCGGCCATGGAGACCGGCCTAACAAATTTTCTTAATCTCTAAATCTAACACGGTGAAAGTTTGAACGGTTTTTCCGATTTATTTTTAGTAGAATTTTTTTTACGCATTTAATTGTAGAATGAATACTACAAAATAGTTTCAAGGTAGTGTTGACAAAAATTTTTTTCGTGATCTGTCCGCTCAGAACGTGTGGTTTATAGAAATATTCCAGATGTAAGAAGTAATTTTGATAAATTTTACTGCTTTTTTTGATAAACTTTACTGCTACTTTGGAAAAAAATTACAACTTCACAGTTTTATCCGATTAAAAATGGAAACATGAATTTCATATTCCTCTTCGTAAACTTCAATGAGAACTACGTTTCGTACAAGCTCTGTACGGGAAAACCACTTTTATGCATGCGACTTAAAAAGATTTCGTTGTTCTAAAATACGCTGTAGATGAGAGCCAGAATATTAAACCGAGTTTCTACTCTGAAATATCATATCAGCAATCTATATACATACAAAAACCTATAAATAAGTTACGTAACTTTGCGAAATTCCTCTAGGCTTTCATCTACACTGGAGAAAGCATCTTCAGAACATAAACCCTTTATTTTTACGTGTAAATAAATAATTATTTATGAATCATAATCAAAAATATTTAGTTTTTATATTACATTTCATTATTTTTGCAGAACTGTTGCTAAACAATAACGTAAAAACATTTAGTAAATATAAATGTTTTGATTTAAATAAAAGTCTGACCTTGATACATGACCGACATGTATTTTTTATCCTGACTTTATTCTTTGAAAGACATGTTTTCACATGTTCTAATAAAAAAAATATCAGAATTTCTTTATCCAGCAGTCATTGCCTTCCTGCTTAGTCTTCCAATTTTATAAATGGGCAAACTGTATGTAATGCTGTTCTTTCTATATTATATTTTCTATTATTAAAAAAGAATCTAGAATTAATATCAGACTTTTTTTCTTACAAAATATTTTACCAATTTTAATTTAGTAAGCTGTGCCTTAAGAGTACTCAGTTAGCTTCAGTGATCTGGCTAAATAATCTTGTTTAATGAAATAATTAAGATTCTTTAAAAAGTCACGATTTAAGATTTATGTAAGATTAATGTCGTTTATTTTTGATGATCAAGAAAATCTGTAAAAATTGAACCCTTTGGTAACCTTGATATACAACTTATTGTATTTTGAGGGAAGCATGCATTTGATAGAAATTATTTTGGCTCGTTCTTCATATTTTATTACCATAGATTCTATATTTCCTTCCATAAAGAAAATATATGCTATTCAGCGAATTTCCCATTCCAAATTGTATGTAAATTCATCTTGAAGGAGCTGACAATCGATAGTGGAAGCTATTTATTATTTCCCTTTTCTACACTAGAATTGTTTGTTTACGGTTTATACATCATTATTTTTATTTTTTTTTTGCAGCATATTATTTTATAAGTTAAACGTTAAATTTGGTAACGAATACAAATCATTTGAGTTCCCGCTTAATACAGACCAGTTTTAAATCAGTACACTTTGTTTTAACCTGAAAATTATAGCAACTTTACCTTAATTTATGCTACATATGGTTGAAATTAGAACTCTTTAGAGAGTGGTTCTTATTGTGCTGATGATTGTTTTGTTGAATACGACGCTGATATTTTGAAGAATTTTTTTTTTGTTCTTGATTTGTTTGAAGACTGTGTGATTTAAATTGTGTTTCTTTATTTTCGTACTGATTTCGATTTGTCTGGGTGATGTTGCTCCTAATTTATTTATTTCAACAAATATGCATATTATTAAAAAAAAATCAATAAAAACATGAGAATATTTATAGTGCATGATCACCTTTAATATCATTAAATGAAAAAGTTTTTATTTAGCAGCTCAGAGGAAGATTTTGCATCTCAGTGGTTTAACTTCACGCCTAATTTCAAAATAATAATAATTATTATAATAAACGTTTTTATTTTATTTTATTAAGATAGATTTTTTACGATTAATTCTTATATCTAATTATATATCTTTTTCATTACAGAAAAGCATTGAATTACACAATTACGGCTCATGTTATTTCATTGAGCTATTTAACAAACTGGCATTGCCATAAAGTCCCAATTTTTAGATTCGTTACATGGGAACTTTACCAGAGTTTTCACTTGCATGAAGATGTACTGCAATACAAATTTTATAGATTTATTATTATTACGCTGCAGATCGCCCTTTTCTACCTCAAGTTTTGTTTAATATTAATTTTATTAAACCAGGAAAAACTCCGGGGAAAAAAGTAGATCAAAATTAATGTATCATTCTACATAATGTCATAAAATACATATTCATTATTAGATCTTCATGTGATTATTCTATTATGATATGAAATAACTTGAAGAAAAAGAAGATATGAAAAAAAAGAAATACCTTCTAACGAAGATTTTTTTATGACATCGATAACAAATATTGAGCCACAAATTAAAACTAAAGCAATAAAGTTTTGTATATTGGAAAAATTGCTTTTATAACAGTTAAAATAAAAGGAATCTAACATAATTGTTCGAAAAAAATTAGTGATAGTTCGATACCTACTCTTCGCATCCAAACTCACTCGGTATTTTTATTTCTGATAACCAGATAAAAATATCGATTTCATTGGTTTTATAATAATTTTATTGACGTGCAAACTACATTTTTGTAGAGTGTTGATAACCGTTAAGATGCATAGCAGAAAACCGCTAGGTAAATAATATGTACTCACAATTGTATTACTAATGCACCTTTCAGTTAATTAACATTTTTTTAAATAAACTGATCATTTATTTATTTTAAGTGCCATAAGCATAATGGTTTTAAATAAATCTAAAGTAATTTTATTTATTATTTAAATTATAATGATATTTTTTAATGTTTTCTTTCATTAATTATAATTATTATTTTTTAAATACATTTTTTTCTTTTCTTAATTGAATTCTCTGAAAAATAAAAAAAATTTAAATAAATTTCTATTAAAAAAAAATACAAACATCATTCGTAATTTCAGGATATAAAATTTTAAATGAAAACTCTGTTTTCATTTGTCTTAACATATGATTAACCCACTCGATCTGTAAACTAGAGGTTGGATAATTTGGATATTCTGTTATGCAAGAGAGTTTTATTTTTCTTAGGTTATTTTTCTTTATTTTTTCTTTATTACCTTTAAAATTAAATAACTTCCTGTAAAATATTAAAATGACGATGACGGTTTAACATAGCATGCGGTAGGTACTGCACATTTAATATAAACCAGATAAAAGTTACGTATAGTATTTAGCTTGTTAATAACATTGGAACGAATACGTTCGACCTATCTGGAATTGTACATCTTGAAATTTTTCCTACCAAAAACAGAACTATATATATATATGTATGTATGTATATATATGTATTTGCTATCCTATCCTATATTCCAGTATATTCAAAATAAACTAAGTTGCATGTAATCTAAAAAATCATTTTTATCTCGTCTTTTTAAATTACCACTTCTGCTTCCCCACAGTCTCTTTTATCTTTTTCTTTGTTAGGTTATTTGTATTTTCGTAGTTTCAATGAATGAATCACTTGCGGTTGAATCACTTCAACTGCATTTAATAACTTCATATCTTTACCGTATAGTTTCTTTAAATTATTGAGAATACTTGTATTTATAAAATCTTCATTATGGGAATCATAACATTTATTTAAAACATTACTATAATCTTATCAATGGTTTTTTTTTACAGTAATTAAGAAAGTTGAATTTTCATTTCATGTTACTGATACGTAACATGCGCAGTATGAATTTTGTTGTTAGTTGTTTGGTATAAATCGTATAATAATGGATTAAATAGATATTTATTATAGTTTTTTTTTCAATTCTAACAATCATAAAATATTCTGTAAGAATTAAGTCGTCGGGTCAGTCGATTATTACGGTGAGTTGGTTGAATAAGAGTCGAGTAATAGAAGAAATAATATTTATACAATACACTCTGGTTTAATTGTTTTGAAGTAGTTATAAATCATTACTAGAACATTTGTGTGTTTTTGTATTAAAAAAAAACTTGGTTTTTTGTTTTCACAATATTATTTATTAAATATTCTTATATTTTAGATACGTTGTAGCGATATTAAATGTTTTCATAAATATATTGACGTATTCTGACAGTGCAGTACAGTTGTCAAATGATTTATAGTAAAACTAAGAGGATATGAAACGAAATGAGTTCGCATGTTAATGCTAAAATGTTAATAGCGTGACCCTTGCAACTGACTGATATTCTCTGTCAACATACAGATAGGATTACGCGTTCCTTGATGGCAGGCACTTAAATTCTAGCCATCTACAATAGACTACAGTGATAGCTTGACTTCAGTTATTTTCTCTATCCCGCTTGCGTGTGACATCTTCCTACTTCAGAACTCTTCTCTTTAAACTTTATTATTGGAGTTCTTGCTTGATCAAATGCTCCTTCTTAAGCTTAGCGTAAACTAAGCTATTACAGTCGAGAAAAGATTCATATAATGTGAACTCTCATATAATGTGAATCTTAATCTTAATCTTCATTAATAGTGAATTATCAGAGGAAAAGGATCCAGAGTGTGCCGATGATTGGTTTACCCTACCTAAATGTCATTTATATTATAATCTTATAAATATGTACTTAATATATAATAAATATTAAATCTATTTAAGTAATAAATAAATATAATTAATTTATATTAGTAATAAATTTATATTTATTAAATACACAGTTAAATTACAGTGATATTGTTAAGTACATACGATGTATCGATGATTGTATTTGTTTACGTGTGTGATATGTACAGTAATAATTGCTAAAAACTCAGCTACTTTTCCGGTGATCTAAATGGTATTGCAACCAGTGGTTTTATTTAAATTTCAAGATGGTTTACAGATAAAGATTTTCAGATACTTTGTAATTGAGTTAATGCGAATAAAGCTTAAAAATACAGCCTAACGTTTGGCTGATTAAAATCACGTTCAGTAACTTAAAGTTACCTACCTATAATAGTCATGCAAATGACATTTAAAAAAAATTAAATTTACATTTGTACTTTATTTATAAAAATGAAGTAGACTGTTCTAGAGATACCTCTACTAAATATATCCACATACTTTTTTCGATTTATACATCTGTTACGATAAATTTCAGCAAAAAATTGCAAGAAAAAAAATTGAATACATTTTTAAAAAAAAATTTGTCCTTCCACTTTATGGGGACAATTTTTTATGATTAATATATGTGAATAAATCTGTTTAGTTGTATGAACTAAAAGGTTTCAGGAGAGCAAATTAAATCTAAAACAATTTTCCTACACAGTATTTATATTTATTTTTTTTTTTTTAATTTTAAATGAGGGTTACCCTTCGGTAATAAATTAAGATTTGGTGCTCGGAGGAACATCGGCTAGTTTAGTTTGTTATTAAAGAACGCATCTAATATTTTATATATTTCAATTTATAATAATTTTGGAAAATAAAATTTGTTTAAACCAGCTATGTCGAAGTAGCTCACCGGGTTGGTCTACGTAGTTAACGCGACATCGCTAATCAGCTGATTTCGAAGTCGAAGGATTTTGAACCTTAGAACTCTAAGGTTCAAATCCTAGTAAAGGTAAAAAAAAAGGTTATTTTTATACCGAATTGATCCGTGAATACCGGTGTTATTTGGTGGTTGGGTTTCAATTAACCACACTTCTCAGGAGTGGTCGACCTTAGATTGTACAAGACTATAATTCATTCACATTCATACATATCATCCTCATTCATCCTCTGAAGTAATACTTTACAGTAGTTTCGGAGACTTAACAGAATAAGAAAAGGCTTATAAAAGAAGGTCGCTCTCTGTACTTGGTAATGGTTTTATTCTAAAATTGAATCAAGATGCAACTTTATTTTTACTAGTGTAGTTGAGAAATTTATATTATTTATCAGGTTACTTTGTTAATTTTTATATTTTGCAGACTTATAGCGCTTATTAGACAATTCCTATCGTGATTTGCTTTCTGTAATGTCTACTGTATATTAAAGCACTCTTTCGGATGTGTTTTGTTTTTATATAAATCGAGTTGTGATAACTTTCAGTAATAATTTTTGACAAAAGATATTAAGTTTCTTACTGACATTATTAATGTAATTGAGGCTACTTAAAAGGATAGTTCGGTCATTTTTCTTTTTTGACGTAAAAATTCGAGGGCTGTATATAAATCATGTCTAACGGCATTTGTTAATATTAAATTTACTACATTTACTATCAATACCAATTTATCAAATCAAATTCAGAGGGAATATTTTTAGAATATGATTGTGAAGCGGACAATATTTAGTCGTTTTTTCGATATTATTATTATTATTTTTACAAACTTACAAGAGATGTTTCTAAACCATTACTATTGAGGTTTTGTAATGTGATTTGTACCTCATTTACAAATTTCATATGATTATAATTATATAAACTGAGCTGAGAAGAAACCTTTACTATATATATATTTTGTTTCTTTTTTTAGACAATTATTAAAAAAAAAATTATTAATGAGCTGTATTGTACCTTTTATTTAAAAAGGTTAATTTAAAAATATTACGAGAACTATACGTAAATTACCCTACCAAATCTTAATGATCTGATAAATAGGCTACTGTATCAAAATATTCCTTATCTATTTAGTAATGTAGTTTGTAATTTAAATGACGAAGTTAAATGTAATTTTTAAGAAATGATTGTTTTTTTTGTAACACGACTCCGATTTTCCATTTCACCTGATCAAAAGAACCTTTTTTCATAAATTTCCTTGCAGTTTGATTCAGAGATGTTTACCTCTCAAACATTTCATAAAAAAAAAAAAAAAAAAAAGTTTAATTTAAGAGGTTAGATTGAAGTCATGAGTGCGGTTGGGTTCTACTATGCTCCATGTTTTGTAGGTTTTTTATTATTATTTTTGTTAGTTTATTTTTTGTTTTTTGTTGTTCTGTTATATTTGATTAATTGTTTTGTTCGGTATTTTAAATGGTTTGTATGTAGTCGTAGCTTAGCCGGGTAGTCATCTTGACTATTAGGGAGACGCAGAAGTTGCCTGAGGTCCCTGGGCAGAGTTCTTTAGGGACGATTAGGCGTGGTGGTATCCAGCGAACGCTGGAAGAGGGGGTCTACGAGATTGGCATGGAAAAGTTGCAGGAATTGGCCAAATGAGGTATTTCGCTGCGCTAAGTTCCTGACCGATATTGATGGGCCGAATGAAGTTCCTAAGGCTTTAGTGTTTGAATGGGGGATAAATGTAGGTCACCCTCGTCACTCCCGTGTCCTGAAGCAGGTGCCTTAGGTTGAGCGCCTGGTACGAGATGGTAAACTTCAAGCGGGATGGGTGCTCGTCGTAAATTTAAGCAAAGCAGATTTACCCGGTGAGGCTAATACTGTTACATTAATGTTAATGTTCATTTGTGTTGTTAATGCTATAAATGTTCTGAGGCGAACCGGTAATGTTATACTCGGCAAAGGGATGGAGGGATAGAGTAATCCGCAACCTTATAAGGGCGATTCCCGAAGTCGTGGCGGTGGACCGTGAGGTTTTTTCTACGGTGCCCCCGGACAAGTTGGTCGATATTTGTATCGCTTAGTGGAATACATCGCCAGGAGGCCTGCTGGAAAGCTCCTTGTACATCTCAGTGATGGTGCGTTAGTGGATCACAACAGGAGATGGATTCCCCACAGAACAGGACAGTGGGACCTCCCACGACCACGGTCGAGATGAAGGCGGAGGGATGTTTGGATACAAACCACCTTCGCCAGATCAAAAGTAGTAGTGTGCCGCCGGGAGTGACTGGGGTCTTTTCTGCTCGCCAAATCCTAGGGAATGTAGATCACATTACCACTATGTTACTATGTTGGCGGGAAAAAGTGGTCGGCGGGTGTACATTCTGGTAAAGGATGTGGTTGGACACACGACCAAAGAAGAATTTGTGAAACGGGCTTGCAGAATGGCTTGCTCTTCTTTAGTGTCTTGCAGAGTGGCGCAACGATCCCTGGAAGATCGCTGCTTCCGCTGCGAGCATCCGGGGAAAAATCATGTGATGACCCGGATCAGAGCAGCCACTGTTTTAATTGTGGAGGGCTGGTCATACCAGGAAGGACTGTTGCCAGGAGGCTAGGTGTTCTTCCTGTAAGGCGCATGGGTATGCACCCGGAGGCCGGGATTCTAAGATTACCCATACGGTGTGAGATTTGGCTGCAGTAGAACTCGAATAATAAGCGGTTCTGGTGTGGGACAGCCTCGTCCGGAGTTAGGTCCTCAGATGTCTCAACTTTTGTGATCGGATGGGAACTCTTCCAAGAACCGCGAAGGTGGAATAAAGACCAAAGTTCCGGTGGAGGATCCCTTTATGGGTTCCTCATTTGAAGCAAGCCACCGGAAGACCATAGTCCCAGTAGGGAGACTCCTTTTTAGGGTTCCCTTATTAGAGGTATGTCACAAAAGACCGAGTCCCGGCTGTCAGAGTGGGAGTCTTGGGCATAGCTGGGTCAGGGGTGCTGCTCAGGCAGTTTGAGGCGATGCCACCTCCCGGAGCTAGGTATATACTTGGGTCCGGCTAGCTAGGTGGGTCCGGCTCTGGGAGGGGGGCAAATAAAGACAAAAAAACATTTCATTTACTTAGTAGAATCAAGTTTAAAGAAAAATTAGTTATCTATGATTTATTCTTAATGCTAATCGACTGATTTTTTATCAGTTAAATAATCGAAAAATTAGTTGCCCTATTTTCAAAAAACATCTTTGTTATAATTTTCTTCAATTTTCTTTCTTTAATAAAATTTTAGTAAATATTAATTAATTGAAACTTTTATCCTATTACCTTCTGTTTAAAACGGTTACACTTGCTGTTTATAAACGGCGTACTCTGCTTTCTTGATGATGAGTGTGTCTTAGTTGTATATATCATTATTATTGTCATTGGTACCATTAAATATTAAATTTAGTAAAAAAAAAATTAATTCAATTTCTTGCTTCGTAAAACTAACTTACAACAGCGCTGTTGTCAATTCTGCAAAATTAATTTCGTATTAGCCTCTGCCTGCGTTCCTAAGCGTGCTGAGACTCATAAGTATTTTTTAAAGTGATTTGACTGTGATCATATCACTTTATAAGTCTTAAGTCTCACCTGCATTTGCTTCCTACTTACAAAGATATTTCTTTTCTTCAAATTATTTTTACATAATTTATATTAACAAATAATACAACACTTTGAAATTAAGAGTTTAATGAAATTTAATAAAGATATAGCAAATTCAAACCTTTCTCATATTTGTGTACGCTAAAAACTGATGGGTACTGTCACAAAAATGGAATCATCAATCAACAATAAAAATTTCCTTTCCTAAATTTAAAAATTCCATTGAACATGTGCTGATGATGTTTCTCATTAATAAATAGTTTTAAAATTAAAATTGTTTTAAAAAGGATTTAGTCAATTACTGTCAGCTACTTCTCCTTTCCCAGATTATCTAATTGAATTAACATTAAATCATTAATAAAATTAAATTTCATTCCTTATTTTTTATTTGATAATGTATTGGTAACTTTCGAAAATATATGTATTATTATGTATTTTAATACAGAGATTATTGGCGGAAAAAGTTTCTGTAAAAATATCCTCAGTAGAATGTTATGAATGAAAAAACTTGAAAAAAATGTTATAATGTTCGTCTATCACTCTCATTCCCAGTATGGATCCGCCTCTGACTAGTATTAATGAAAACTATGTTGTTCCCGTATCGTAATTACCATATCATAGGTTATAGCTAAGGCATATTAATGGAATAAGCCTTATAAATGCTTACTATTTACTAGGCTTGCTAAAAACGAAATAAAAATTTGTGTTTAAAGTTAAGATAATTTACTTTTCCAAACTTTTTTTAGTCCAGATATCAGAATACCTCACTTTATAATCACTTGGAAACGTTCTTTTATAAGATACATTCTACCCTATAATCGACTCCATTTGAAGCATCTTTATTAATTAAAAATAAAATTATTATGTAACTACATTTCAGAGTTATAGGACAATCCGAATAATGACCGCCGCTTATAAACCAGGCTTTCTTGAGAAAGTATTTTTCCGTTGTCTTCTCCACTAAGGCGAAGATATTACTACACATCAACTCACCAAGCCCAACAAATACAATTGATATTAAGAATTAAATTGAAATCTTTACTCTGGTTACTAGAGGAGCAGACTATTTTGTGAATTTATTACTCCTAGAAAAAGCAATTCCGATTGACTTTTTTTTCTCCCACCTCCCCTAGGTTGGACCTACAATTAAGTAATTCTCAATCCAGTGGATGCTCACTCCACTGGGTTGCCTCTAGTGGGCCGCCCCACTTGGCTGTAAATTCGGTATGGCAGGTCAGCCCACTGGGTCTGGATCTTTTATTTTAAGTGCCTTAGCCTCTAACCACCAAGGTCGGGGGGCCGGATCCAGCTATGCGGTCCCCAGCTCCTGATCCCGACGGCCGGGTCTCAGTCTTTACCCACTCAAAATGAGGTGCACCCGAATGCGCTCCCGCCTGTTCGGGTCTTTTCTTCTCCTTTCCCGAATTATTTTTTCTTCTACAATCATTAATAACCCCGTCTTCGATCCTCGGTTTCTTTCTTACTTAAGACATTTGTTACATTTGATACCACAGGCTTCCATGTATCCTAAGAATCAAGCATAGCTGGAACCATTTTCTCTGGTGTGAGGTCTAATATATCAAATAGTAGTGTATAATTGTCCCACGCCGGATAGTCAAACATCTTATGTTCCACTGTATCATAGGATTTTGGCAAATAATGCAATCAGGTGAATTACTCCCTATGCGGTGTAGATAGATTCCAAAATCACCATACCCCGTCAATGGCTGGCGTAGATAATCGTCAACCTCTCTATGCCTCCTGTTGCACCATTCGTCCATATTTCCTATAAGGCGCTTAATCCACAGAGCCTTATCGCTAACCAACCTCTCCTTCCTACGGAGCCTTATCTCTGCACCTGCTTCTGTTCTGTCTCTGCCTTTGAAAAATTATTAAACTAATAAAAACCAGAAGCAAGATTTCAATTCCAAAATCCAAAGCACCTAATGAAATAAAAATAGACAAAATCATACAGAAAATAAACAAAAAGGAAGAAAGTGATGGCTTCATTGCAGAAAAGTTACAGAAAGGATCATGCAAACAGCAAAGAAAAAACGAATAAATTCCTACAACAGATATGGAAAACTGAAAAAAATTCCACAAGAAAGGAAAAATGAATTAATACATTCACTACACAAATATGGAGATGAAATAGAAGTGAATAACTACAAAAGGATTTCCCTCTTACCTATGATATACAAAATCTTTTCAAAAGGACTTAAAAATGGAATCAAATTAATTGTATACTACGGCTGAAAATTTTTTTCGAAAAGGCATAATTCATAACCAACCAAGACTACCTTAAGTCCTTAAAAACAAAATATGGAAAAATTAATAAACAAATCTAAATACATGGGAGAAATAATCCATATTAATGGTTTACCGGTCTCTTCTCTCTTCAATCATAAGAATTATAGGTGGCACCGAAGTCACTATACATACTGCATCGTATGACACAGTACGATAGCCAGAGATCACTCCTAATAAGGACTGTCTATGAACACTTCGGAGTCTTATGTAATTTCTTTTTATTGCAACAGCTCTACTCCAAAACGGCGCGGCGTACATCATAATAGATGATACGATCAACGAAATCAGCCTACGTTCAGAAGCATGAGGTGCAGCTCTAGATTTCAAAACAGCTCTCATTGACTTCAATGCTTTCTCACAGCTATATTTAACATGTTCGCTGAAACTAACAGATTGATCAATAATTAAACCAAAATATTTGATAATCCTCTTAGAATTGAGGCTGTTGTTTACTATCATCAAATTAATCAGCCGAATGCGTCGTCTTCTAATTAAATAAACTCGCATTTATGCGGTGCTAACACCAACCCACGCTCAACTAAACAATCTTCAACTAATGTAAGAGCAGCAGAATTGCCGTATTCTTCTACCTCATCCTCTGTTTTGCCCTTGAGTAAGATGACCAAGTCATTTGGCATAAGCAACGACTCCAGGACTGCCCGGAAACTTAAGCTTCAAAACGTCATAAACGATGGACCACAATTATGGACCGAGGACTGAGCGCTGCGGCACACCTCGATTGGCACGATGGATCAGTCGTTCATCTTTTGTATTGACAAAAATCTGCCTCTCTTGTAGATGTTGTTCAATTTTTAGTCGAAAATAAGGAGTTATTCCTTTCTGACGCAATGCCGATAATATGGTTTGCCACTTGACTGAACCAAATACATTTCTAACTGATAACAATATCATCAATGACAAACCTCTTGTTCTCCAAGTGCCATGCTTTACATCTTCCGACTAACTGATAACTTTCTACAGCCTGTGTCTTCGATCGATCCTTTCAAAAAGCATATTAATTGGCATGCAGTTCTAACACCCTCAGCTCTTCGATAATTCGTTCAGCCAATAATCTTTCAGCAACGTTCTCTATATTGTTAATTAAACAAAGAGGGTGGTACTCCATAATCATTAAACACCATCACGGTGTTTTGGAAGAAACACTAACCTAGATTCCTTCCAACAATCTGGATATACATCATTATCTAAAATCTGTGTAATTATATCAACGATAACCCAGGGAACCAGTTTCATAAGCTCTTCTACTAGCGCTGAAATTACTAGCTGGATTTACTATCAGGACCCAGACTCTTCTTTATTGCCAACCTGGCAACCGCGGCTTCAACTTCATCTAATGTAAATCATCTATTACCATATACAGATGCTTCTGGGATTAACTCATCGCCTCTTGGTAATAATTTATCATGTTGAACCAAAGCCTGTTCCGCCGTGAAGAAGGCAGACGCCTTCCAAACTTTTCGGTGATAATCTGATACGCCCGCTCCTACCGGTCATTATCCAAATCGTCACACAACCTTAGTCAACAAGCTATTTTAGATTTCTTAATCGCAAAGTTTAATTCTTTTCTACACGTGACGAATTGTAGTGTTGCACCATCGTACCTATCGTACGATGTAAGTAATCTTTGTACTTGTAATCTAAGTACGATGTAAGTCGTCCAGTGTAAGTAATCTTTGCTTAATCCGCCTCAGTCTTTGAAACTCACGCCGTTTTTTCAATAATTGCCGATGTCCACCAATATGCCAATTTATATCTTCGTGTTGGAGTAGGTGGTCTTTGAATTTCAGTTTTAATAATTTCTTGGAACCCCTCAGGTGTAACCTGTACATCATTATTAAGAATAACTGCCGTGTTCCTTGCAACTACTTGTGCCTGCCATTTCGTAAGTCGCATTGATCGCTCGGTCAATAGGATAGAGGTATCGCTTCATTGATCTCGAGAATTCTGGTACAATGGTCGAGTCATGACTGGTTAAATATCTCCTGAACGCACCGGAAACGCAAGTAATATATAATATATAAGTAACATATCGCGAGCGAAGCCACGACGGTTCTGCTAGTTCTAACATGATACAAACCAACTAAATCTATATCTAAACTATAAAATGTTGATTTCATATTAATTTCTATTATCATAAGAATGATAATAGAATGGAAATTGAGAGTTTCATTATTTAACTCTGCCGATTATATCTCCCTTAATTTACATAAAATTTTATTTATTTTTTTTATTTCCTGGATCCTCTGCTTAGTTATTATATAACATTTTTACTGGATATTTATGTCATACATATTACGAGTTTTTTTATTCTGCAAATTTTATTTTCTTATTTTATTGGTTTTGCTTCCTTATCTTTTTTCTTATTTTTTTTTTTTTTAGTATCTTTAGCTTTTATATTTACTTTAAGTTATTTTGACGAGAATATAATAAATTTATTTAATATGTTCCATTTGTTTTATTATCCTTTTATACAGTTTTTAAAGAAATATTTTTTATGAATTAATTTCACCTCGTTTAACTCACTCATATCTTTCTACAGCTTAGATCGTACTCGACTGTATTACTGCAGTGTAGAACTGCTATCAAGCTATGAAAGAGTATCAAGCAGATGTTAACCACGTTCCCGTATAGGAACGAATCCTACTAACATAATATTATCCCTTTTTTGCCTACTTTCTGTTTTTTGAATGAAAAAGGTTTTTTCATTTTACTTCGGTTTCTGCTTATTATTTCCATTCGCTGCCGTAAGTATACCCTTATCCTGTAAGTATACTCTGATTTCATATTCCCTTTTTACATTTTTACACACTGAATTTTATTAGTGTAATATACATAAAGTTTCGGCATAATAATAGCTGAATGTGTTAAATATATATTGTAGGATTTTTTTCTTTGAATATTTAAAAAAAATAAAGATAATAAAGGTAGTTGCAGCAATCTGTCTCTGATTGCTGCGACTACTACTATATGACTGAAATTCAATCTATGATGACAAAGAACATTGTAAAATTATAAAGATACTATATTTATCGTAAAAGAAGAGTTGTTACGAGATCTAAATTTCAAAGGTTTGTACCAGTAAGTGAAAGCAAATAAATAGGTTTTAATTATTTATATTAGGTTTTGGTTCTAATATAGCTGTCATTATTCTCGTTTTGTAGCTTTTTTCTTCTGTTTGAAGGACAACTTTATGTATTCAGGCTCGTTTTTAAATCGTTTACTATAATTGACTGATTTATTATTTCAGTTTAATCCATTTTAGATATTCTATGAATCAAATTATATAAAGCTGTCTGAGGAGAAAAACATCTTAGGCTGTTCTAGGATTTAGATTGGCTAAGACTGTTCAGAGAAGAATCATAAACGGAAAAGTGGAAGGAAGATGAGGAATAAGCAGGAAGAATACTTACAGTTGTTTGGATACGAATTAAGGGGGTATGAAAATTAAATAATATACTTACGAATGAGAAAAATTAATTCAGGACTATCATTAAATATATGTTAAAGGAGATATTCACCAACTAAAAAAATCACGTCTAAGCGTGACAGGAATAAACCACTGAAAATTCAAAAAATAAAAACATAATTTTTGGAGTATTTTTACTTTCGGGTATCAACCTGTTAGGGTAGGCTAAGTTCCACTATGATAAAAAACACAAAATATTTGATAGCTTGAGGTTTTTAGAATGTGATTTTCTCCTTCAAAAAATCAATAATCTAATTAAAATGCTACATTTTCTTATATACTAAGGATTTCAATTCATTATTATTATTATAATAAATCCAGTCATAATTAAGCAGAACAAAGTATTAACATTCATATATCAATATTATTTTTGATTGTTAAAAGTATTGAGTTGATAAGTTTTAATTTAGAACATGAATAATAATGATAGCTTGAGGTTTTTAGAATGTGATTTTCTCCTTCAAAAAATCAATAATCTAATTAAAATGCTACATTTTCTTATATACTAAGGATTTCAATTCATTATTATTATTATAATAAATCCAGTCATAATTAAGCAGAACAAAGTATTAACATTCATATATCAATATTATTTTTGATTGTTAAAAGTATTGAGTTGATAAGTTTTAATTTAGAACATGAATAAGGAACGAATTATGTGTTTAATTATTGACGTACAATATATTATTCTATTTAATAAAAAATCAATTTAAATTTTATTCCAAAAAAATTCCAGCTAATATAACTTTGGTTATTAGAGCAAACGACTTAAAATCATATGAAAATAAAGCTATGAACGCGAATATTTACTTAGTTTTCGTGTATTTTTTTTTTCTCTTTTTGTAACTACTGCATTATGTGCTGCAAATATTTTTACAGTGCTTTAATTAGGAAACTATTATCTTTTGAGGTTTTTTAATAATATAAAAAAAGGTCCGCCAGATGATAATATTTGTCAAAATAAAAATTATTGAATCGGATAGTCACCATTAATTTCAGAACCATGCGTGTTCTATATAAGGGTGTTTGCAAAGCCATAACGCTGTACGCTGCACTTGTCTGGGCTCATTAAACGAAGTACAAATTTTTAGAAAATTTTTTTTGAGAGCCCGAGTTTCTTATAGCTATCTGTGATTGGTGCCTACAGGGCTGTCTGTCGAGAGGCGATCCTTGTTATAACTGATATTAAGCCCACTGATATTTTTGCGACTGAGCGCCAATTATTTTTCAATACTACAAACGTAGGCCAACTTACCATTGAATGCTTAAAAGAAATAGATAACCAAGTATTATCAGCGCGGGTCTGGTGGATTGAATCATCCGATGACCATTCTCTTCTTTTTTTTCTTTTCTTTTATCTGCGTGGCCTCCAGAAATACAGTTAAGGTATTACTTCAGAGGATGAATGAGGATGATTTGTATGAATGTGAACGAAATGTATGTAGTCTTGTACAATCTCAGGTCGACCACTCCTGAGAAGTGTGGTTAATTGAAACCCAACCACCAAAGAATACC